>CM030945.1:1423298-1455798 GCA_018136815.1 Isochrysis galbana | reverse complement strand
GACGAAGGACTCATGGACACGCCGCTGTCGCCGAAGCGACCGCGCCAGGACGACCCTCCCAGCCAGGTGGGCCTCGGGAACCGTACACACACGGATAGATAGAATATACACACCCATAACATGTTCCAACATCAATTGGCAAACGATAGGCCCACACCCGGCACTCTTCATTCACGGGGAAAGGCGCCTCGGACCACCTACCGGTCATAGGCACGTTCGAAGTGGTCGGATACAAAGCGGGGCGCACGTACGATATACGCGTAGACAGCGAGCTTTTCGCCGAGCAAGACACCCGAAGGGTGGTGGCACATCTATGGAAAAGCCACATCAACCCGGAGACCCCAGAAGAAAGCGTCGATGACGCCTGGGGCAGCGCCAAAAGGGCGGTAGCAACGTACCTCCTATGGGCAACAAGGCAGGGTAATGAACACCAAAAGATAGCCAGAGCGCTCGACGAACTCGCCCTACTCGGAATCGAGCTGAACGACGGAGAGCCCAATGCCAGAAAACTCGATAGGATGCGCGAACTCAACAACGAAATAGATACAATCCGCAAAACATCTAGCATCTAGACCAACGACCAAAGAAAGCTTCGACTCTCTTAAACACGAAGAAAGAATGACGAAAGAATTCTTCCGGAAGTTTCAATCTCGAACCTCGAACAGCGCGATCCCGGAACTGTACATCACGAAAGACTGGAACGTCCCAGACGAGGCCACGAGACACACGACCGCGGAAGACGCGGAGATACGCAGAGAACTGTGGAAGTACTATGTGTGGCTCTACCAGGAACGGGCCAACGTACGAGACCCCGAGCTGGAGGCGGCACTGGAAGCGCCCCGAACTTCACATCACGCCGCAGGAAGGCGAATACTTTGTGAAGGACAATGGCATTTGGTACGAAGCGGAACTTTCGTACCTTGGCACACCAATAATCGGGAAAAGAACCGACGCCCCGCCGAACCTAGACACCGCCCCGCCGGCGAGGTGGGGAGAAGGGTACAAGTCCAACAAGAGACTCGCCGAATACCCGCTGGCTGATGAAAACACCTTGGACGGCAAGACGCCGCTCGACGCAATCGAAGTGACGCACCTCACCAGGGCCCTCCAGCGAGCAAGCCGCAAGCGCAAGCGCCTCGCGGGACCGGCCAAGTGGGAAGAGAAACTCCAAATACCAACAAACACGTGGTCACACCTAGCTAAGCTATACACGTCCGGTCATAGCTCCCCAACAAGATCTGCCCTCGTTGTGCCGACCCCTCTGTCGCATGTCTGCGCGTTGCTAAGTTGCCCTGGTGCCGACGCCTGGCCGTCCGTCCAGGTGTGATTAGTTTTCGCCCCGTTTGGTTTAGCAGTTTGTGTGGCTCTGTTGCCATAGACTTTTTGAGTCCATTCGTTGTAGTCTTCCGTGTCTACCTCGGACCTTGTTGTATTCAGGCCTTTTGGCATGAATATTTCGGCACGAGTACGAGCCTTCTTCGCGATATACCGCCTTCTATGTTCGCCATGGTCGCGCAAGGCGTGCAGATTCGGATTCTCCCTGGGCTCAAGTCCTGGTTCGCCGATTTTCGTCCTCCTCCACCTATGAGCCTGTAGTCATCGCCTGTTCGACCATTCTAGCTTGTTCCATAGTTTCGCCCAAGTGGGGTTTAGCTTAGGGCCCGGGTGCGACGGGCTACCCCACATGGGTTGTGAGAGCACTCCCTCCCTACTCATTTTTAGGGGTGTGAGTTCTAGTTTGCGGATGTTGATCAGCGCCTGCTTCCAAAACACCGGAAGTTTGCTTGTTCCCGTTATCCCGTCGGTGAGTTTGTTCGTGGGGATCGTCGATAAGACCGCTGCTCTCCCCAGGTTCGTGCGGCTGAACCAAGCGTCTAGCACTTGCTTCCAATGCGCTTGCCATGCGTCTAGGTAATTTAATATCCATTTGGCTTGCATTGCTTTGATGTGATTGTCCCAGTCTAGGAGGCCCAGTCCCAGATGGGGCCCTTTTTCTGAGGCGTTTTTGACAGGGATTTCGGGGTGTTTTACCCATTGTCGATTGGTGTCCCATAATTGACCGACACCTGAGGGGGTTGTTCGGAGGGGGAGGGAGTAGTTGCCGGGGCAGGTAGGGGGGACCTTGCGGAATCCTTGGACACCCAGAGGGGGTGGAAAATAGTGGTTAAAATGAGTGAGTGACCGGGCTAATAAGTCTCCCCCACCTCTCAGTCGCCACTATTTTCGCCAAGGAAATCTTCGCCAAGGAATGGGAATGGTGCGATTGGCGATTGGCGAATTGGAAGTTTCCACACATCCAATTGTCCAATTGGCGACTGAGAGGAGGAAGGATTTACGGCGGGAGGCGGGAGGCGCGGCTTGAGGATAGAGGATAGAGATTTCGTGGTGGCAGTGGCAGGTGGCAGGTGGCCCCCCTTTGCAAGGCCTTTGCCCCCCGGGCCCTTGGCCCTTGAGGGTTTTTATTGGCAATATTTTTGGTTATTGGCCAGCCGCGAGTCACCTTGAGCACGGCAACGCCAACACCACGGCGCTTTGACTGTTCACTGTTCACTACTTCACTACTCTAGACTCTAGAGGGAGTACCCCACTATTGTGAGCGAGCCCAGACTGGCCAGAGACGGCGGCCGGCGGCGGTCGGCTCCAGCCCTCCACCCACTCGCCCTCGTGCGCCCCCCTACATTCTCTCCATCTCTACAATAGAATTCTACCTCCTCTTCCAGCACTCCCTCCGCCGTGAATCCTTTCTTTACATGTCTCAGCTCTTCTTACTGTGAATATCCCGCCGCCTCATCGTAACCTCTTTTGACGGCTGAAACGAGAAACGACTCTCTCTCTCTCTCTCTCTCTCTCTCTCTCTCTCTCTCTCTCTCTCTCTCTCTCTCTCTCTCTCTCTCTCTCTCTCTCTCTCTCTCTCTCCCTCCCTCCCTCCCTCTCTCTCTCTCTCTCTCTCTCTCCCTCTCTCTCTCTCTCTCTCTCTCTCTCTCTCTCTCTCTCTCTCTCTCTCTCTCTCTCTCTCTCTCTCTCTCTCTCTCTCTCTCTCTCTCTCTCTCTCTCTCTCTCATTCTCTCTCTCTGTGTATGTCAAACCTCTCCTCTCTCCCTCTCCCTCTTCCCTTTCTCTCCCGCTCTTTTCCTCCAAGGAGTTCTTCTCTTCCCCCTCCCCCCCCGCACCGAATGGGACAATCAATGTGTTCCTCCGGTGTTTACAAGATGATGAGGAGAGAGGAGGAGGAGAAACGAGCGCGAGTAGAACACGGTGAAAGCGGAGGGAAGCAGAGAATATTACATAATCATCTGCTGCACTGCTGATGGGCACCCAACAACCAGTCCTCCCAACAAGAAGACCTTCTCACCGATAGCTACGAGTACCTGAAAGAAGATCCCAAATCGCTCTCCACGCGCCATGCTTCCATCGAACGTCTCTCGCTCTCTTCTTCTTATCTTAGCCTCCCCCTTCTTTTCTTCTCTCTGTGTCTCTCCGGACTCTCATCTCTCGCCCTCAACGGGCACACGAGAAACAACAAGACAGAGAGAGGAGGAGGGGCACTCTTGTCATGTTGATAAGATTAAATTCGAGGAGGGGAGAAGAGGGGAGAGCAGCGAGGGAGGGAGGGGACGAGAGAGAGAGAGAGAGAGAGAGAGAGAGAGAGGGAGGGAGAGAGGGAGAGAGAGAGGGGCGTGCCTGCAGCGCCCCTCCTCCCCTTCCCCCTTTCCCCCTCCCCCTCTGCCTTCCCCCTTCCCCCTTCCCCCGTCCCCCGTCCCCCGTCCCCCTTCCCCCCCGCCCCCCTTCTTTCCCCCTTCCCCCACACCCACACCTACACAGACCCACTTCTACCTTCCTTCTCCCATGGCATCTAACGCCTTCCTCTCTCGCTTTGGCAACCGGATGTCAGTCGTCGGCCGCGACGGCACAGTCACGCGCATCCCCTCGGAGTCGACCGACGAGGCGAGTCCAGCGACACGGCGGGGCAGAACGGACTCTAAACCGACGCCTTCCTACGCCGGCCAACAGCCTTCTTCCGGCTCAGCTGCCGCACCATCGGCGCAGCCGCCTCTGTGGGGGCAGCAGGCGACCATCTCACTGCCCGCACAAGCGTCACGGGCACAGCCCGCCACCTCATTGGTCCAGCCGCCCCAGCCTCAGCGGGTCGCGTCGCCATACGTACCATCCTACGCCTCGGCCGCCGCGCCGCAATACGAGCCGCCTGAGGGCACGCAGCCAACGACTAAGCAGGTCTCGCGACGGCCTACTGCCGCAGAGCTCTCGGCGCTCGCCAAGCAGGAATCGGTGCTCTTCGGGCTGCCGCAGGGGAGCGGGCCACGCCTTTCGCCCCGCGCGCCGCCCCAACAGCAACCACGCTTCCCACCCGCCGAGCTGGCGATACCGCCGCAGCCGCCATCGCCATGTGCTCCATCGCCGTGCGCGCCACCGCAGTTTACTGCGCCAGTGCGGCCTCATCAGCCGCCACCGCCAGCCGGCACGGCCAGCCTGCTCTTCCCATACGCCAATGCGTCGGCGGCGCTGGCGGTACAACGTCAGGACGGCCGTCGGTCGTCAGTGCCTTCATTAGCTGGCGAGGGAGTGCCTTCAGCAGCGGGTGGCTCATTGGGCATAAGTGAGCGGCGTGCGGTTGCAAACACCTGCTCGGCCAGTCCAGGACTTGTCAACCACCCGCCACCGCGCCGCCTCTCGGCTGCTAGCTCGACCATGCAGTACGGGCCGCCATCAGCTGCCGGTGCGGGTGCAGCCGCTGGACAGGCCTGGCAGCCGCCCAATCCCGGTGAGCAGGATCCGGCTGCGCCGCCACCGGCGTGGGCGCACGCGCAGTGGATGCAAAACGCGCAGTGGGCACAAGCGCAGCAGGCACACTGGGCACAGCATATGCAACAGGCGCAATGGATGGCGCAGCAGCAGATGCACTGGCAGCAGCAGCAACAGCAGCAACAGAGTGGGTGGGTCCAACCGCACCGATGCTTCGGGCTACCCCAGCACGAAACGTCGGCGCGTGGCTCCGAGGGGAGCGAGCGCGATGAGTCCCCAGCATGCGGGCAGGGCGCGGGGCCGGCAGTCAAGATGGGCTCTGGGCGGCGCGCGGTGAATGCGCAGCATACGTCAGAGCCACCGCAGCGCGAGCAGAGCACGGGGGGCGGCAATGGAGGCGGAAAGGGGCGCCCGCGTACTGGGCCGGCCGCTGACTCCCGCGCGCGTGCCGACCGGATGGACCTCACTGAGGGTGCAAGTGGCGTGCACGAGGGGCGCTCCGTCTCGGCATCGTCACGCCGAAGGCCAGCGGCGCCAGCCCCGCCCCGCGACACGATGAGTGCAGGGGAGAGCAACGGGAGCGCGAGTAGCCCGTCCAAGTCCACCGAGAACTTGCCGGGGTACATGCGGAAGGGTGAGGAACGGCGGCAATACACTGGAACCTACAAGCGATACACGGGCAAGGTGCGCTCCAGCATCTGCTTGCGAGGCAGTATAACACGCGCGTCGCGCTCGGATCGGACGTGACGCCGTCACGGCCATTTTTCCTACTTGAGCCGCCCGCCTCTACCCAAAAGGCCACATGCGCCCCCCATGCTTATCCCCGCTGTGCTCGCAGGTGTCGACTGAGTACACGGTGATGGGGAAGCTGAAGCCCGACCTCAACACCGAGGAGCTTCTCGAAAAGCGCGCAAAGGCGGAGCGGGTGAAGCTCTTCTCGAAGAACTTGCGAATGATAAATCGGGAGGAGGCTGCCATGAGCGCCAAGCCAGCAGAGACCGGGCCCGCGCCGCCACTCTGGAAGCCTCAGCCTAAGGCCGAGCCGTCGAGAGTTGACGTTGCGAAAGAGTACGCAAAGCGCGTGCCACGCCCGCGTCCACGCCCCACGGCCAATCCAGAGCCTGATGAGGCCACACAGGAGAAAGAGGAGGATGTCGACCCCATAGTGTTGCTCGAGCGCCAGCACGAGGAGCAAGTCAAGCAGGCAGCTCAGATCCGGGCGGAGCTTGGGCTCTGAAACGCTTGTACCAGGTATTGCAGCGTGCGGCACGGCACGGGGAAGAGTGGCGTGTGAACGCCGTCGAAGACCTCGGGCACAATGCCACGGTTGCGAGACGCCGGCCACCTGTGCAATCCTAGCTGTCTTCACTGCTAATGCAAACATCCCTGCGAGCTGAGGCCGTACTTTTGATCTGGAGGGCTGTGCGCTAGCGAGTCAGGGATATTGCGTGCATAGCGCACGCACGTGCACTACGCAGCATATGTGTGTGCTGGCGTGGCCTTTCCGATAAAGGTCAGTTGGGCCATTCAGTTAGATAAAAACATCAACAACTAACTTTATAGTCGGTTGTCATGGTCATGGAGCGCGCCGACGCTCCTGTCCCACTGTGACAAGAAAAAGGGGGTGCCCCAGCCACCGCTCCCAGCTGCGCCCGCCTTTCGGCTCTCGCGAGCTCTGACGTCGCTTTCCTCGGCTCTGCCTTCGCTCCTCCCTGAAAGAGAAGGGGGCGTCGGTTGCAGACTATGGACTATGGACTATGGTGACGGCCTTCCAGTATTTTACTGATCGCTGATCGAGCGACGAGCGACCTCCCGCCTGTGAAATTTCGCAAAGCATAAAGCAGTCGCAGTTCCTGAACTTGAATCACCTTTAAGAAAAAATCTTCTTAAAATTTCCCGCTACTTGTGCGGCGTGAGGCAGAGTGCTGATGAACCTCCCTACTACCCAACCCTAACCCCTGTCAACCCCCTTCCCCTTCTCCAGTTCTCTCTTTCGTGGAGAAGCTGGTTCCGGGGAGCCGTAACGAGCCTCAGCCGGAGATCATAAACCACATTTTATGATCTCGGAACGGGCGCAAAGTGCACAATATCTTCCGCGATTGAACGCTTTTCCATGCGGTGGGGGTGATGGCGATTGAACGCGTTCCACGTGTAGACTGATGGTGATTGAACGCTTTTCCATGCGGTGGGGGTGATGGTGATTGAGCGCGTTCCACGTGTAGGCTGATGGTGATTGAACGCTTTTCCATGCGGTGGCTGATGGTGATTGAGCGCTTCTCGCCTCACGTGCGGGGTGCGGCCGCGCCCTCGCGCCCAGTGTTGGGGCAACAGCGCGCCAGCTTGCACCGATTTGGAGCTATCACTGGCGCGCTAGTAGCTGGTGACAGCTATCGGTGGTCTGCCAGCTGGCGCCAGATCTTTGGTGGGAAGAGCTAGTCATGCCAGCTAGCGTCAGCTCTGGAGTGGAGGGCAGAGGCAGAGGGTGGGGGAGAAAGGACACCAATTGTAAATTATACAGTGTATAGCTAGAGGCTAGAGGTTGATTTTCCCGCTCCATGCGAGCTAGCACTAGCACACGCTGACAGCTTAGTCTGGTAATTCTTGATCATCTTGCATTGGGAATGCCAGTTCGAATCCGGAATGCCTCTCGGACGGCCAAGCGTAGGAGGTCGTCCGGAGGCGGCACATGGCTCATCTTCACATTTTTTATATATTTTATATATTTTATATTTTTTTACATCGCTCACTATTTGCTGGGAACTGGCGAACTGGCGCCAGTTGCCAGTTGAGATGGAACTGGCACAAGCGCCAAACACTGGCGCCAGTATTGTTGCCCCAACACCCTACATGGCATATACACAAGACGGCCCCGAGTATACACATTATACGCTGTGTATACAGCCTTTGGCTGTATACACAGTGTATACACAGCTGTATACACACACTATAAAATATATTAGTAGTATATATATAGTGTGTATACATATATAGTAGTATATATATTATATAATATATATATATATGCTTAGCCTGCTGCAGCATCGGCAGCAGAACGAAATTGGTCCGTGTATGGAGTATGGACAAATTAAGACAGCTGCAGCTGCCCGGTCGAGATTATCGCACATGACCGCAGACAAATTGGTTTTTGTCACGAATCACTCGGCCTGCAGCCGCGCATGCAAGACGCTGCTTGGCGCCCAGACATAGACATATGCAAGTGCGATACTGATGAAGAGAGTGGAGAAGGCTCGGACGACGAGCATGTAGGAGATGATGAGGCTTGTGAACATGTCATCTTGAGACTTACAGCATAGTCGTAGTCAGTCATGTTTGCTTGTGTATTTGTGTTGTCTTACATATGCATATGGCACATGGCATAACTTATGGTGTTGTGTATATGGTATATGTATATATGGATATGGGAATATATATGGGGGTGTTTGGTGTTTTTTTGCTGAAGAAGCATGTGATGTATGTGCTGATGTGTATGGACAAAGCACAAGAAGCAAGAAGTGGAAGTGAGAAGAGGAGGACGGGGAGGCAATGGATGGAGGGGGCGCTCCCACGGGCCACGGGCGGGGGGGCAGGCGGGCCGCCGCGGCCTTGCCGCGCCATCGCTGCGCGTGGGCGGCTCGCGCGCTCGCGCGCTTGTGTATACACTGTGTATACGGCCTCGGCGACCTGTGTATAATACACAGTTTTGGGGTCTGGCGTGTATACGCTGTATACGTATATGCCTTGTAGGCCCAACACTGCTCGCGCCTCGCGGGCGCGGCCCGCGCCCACACGCCCGCGCGGCCGCGCGGGCGCGGCAAGGGGGGTTTCTTAGCCGGAGTTTCTTAGCTGGGGCTGGGGGTTTCTTACCGGGTCGGCGGCCAATTTCATGTTAAGCAGCTTTCTTAATGCTGTGGTTTCTTAATGGTGCACCCATACTGTGGTACGAACGTACGAACGCTCAGATATTTTATCATTATGATTCCGGAGTGAGAGTAGAGTACACAGCCGAGTCTAAAGTGCCCCTGTCGTCCGCGGGCGCAGGGCGGCGTGAGGCTCGCAGCCGTTGGCCGCGCGCGCAAGCCCTCCGTCGTGAACGGCGGCTGCGCCCCTCCCCCCGCCCCCCCCCCCGCGCCACTCCCCCCCTTCCGGTATTCCTCCTTCCCCCCCGCCCCCCCTTCCCCCTTCCAGTCAGTTGCTGCTCAGCTCTCTCTCTCTGCCCCCCCCTCCCCCTCCCCCCCCTCTCCCCCCTCTCCCACCCCCGCGCGCCGCCCCCCCCAGCAGCAGCAGCAGGTGTGTGGTGCAACGCGCGAGAAGAGACGGGGGAGGGAGGGAGGGAGGGGGAGAGAGAGCGCGCGCGCGGGAGAAGGTGAGGGGGAAGCTCCACGTGCGCGAGTGGCGTGGGCTCGGCACGCACGCCATGGCCACGCGCGTCACACACGACGCCTGGAGCCCCAACTGTTGCTAGAGCGTTCACGCACGCAGGCCGCTGTCGCAGACCAGCCAGCCGCTGCAGCTCCCTGCTCCTCCCGGAGCCCCTAGTTGCGGTGTCGCACCACGAGAGGCCGCACGCCGCGCCCACGGCCCCGCGTCACGCGCGTGCTCGTGGTGCAACCCTCATGGGCTTGAGCAACGCCGCCAGACTGTCGCTGACCACAGCCTTCCTCCCGCTCCTGGCCCCTCCACTCGTCAGACTTGCACCATGTCGACGGCTGACCGCAAGGCCGTGATCAAGAATGCCGACATGTCGGAGGACATGCAGCAGGACGCAGTCGACTGCGCAACCCAGGCTCTAGAGAAGTACAACATTGAGAAGGACATCGCTGCCTTCATCAAGAAGGAGTTTGACAAAAAGTACAACCCGACTTGGCATTGCATTGTTGGCCGCAACTTCGGCTCCTACGTGACGCACGAGACGAAGCACTTCATCTACTTCTACTTGGGCCAGGTTGCCATCCTGCTCTTCAAGTCAGGTTAAACATGATATTTCTACCTGACAGTGATGTCGCTGCGAGCCGTAGCGTTGCCATGGTCTATCTTGCTACAGAGCAACATCAGCAGGTTGTGTGCTCGACTCATGCTCTTGGACAACTGGCGGGCGGCGTTCAAACGCGCCCTAGAGGATGAGGGAGGCTGGCGGCAGTATGCTCTGGAAGCAGGGTGGTGTTGATAGTGCTGAGGGGGCGTCGATAATCTTCTTGCGTCGATCCACGGCACGCACGTGTGTGTGAGGCCGCCATGGCGATCATGGTCACAAAGCGCCCGCAGCGCAACTTTTGAAAACCATTCTAAACATCTTCTGCCACCTACGATTGTACTAAATTCATAAGACTAATCTTATGATTGGTCGCCATGGAGGGGGACCCCCCCCACCCACCCTCTCAGCACTCCCCTCGTGGAGGGCGAGAACCATCCACCCCTCTGGCCGCTGCCTCTTGGCATGCAGGGGGGGCTCATCCAGACTCTCCCTGAGAGTCAGGCACAGATCGCACGCCCTGGCCCGCGTTGGCCAGCTTGTCGCTCTGACCAACCCCTCCTCCTCCTCCCCCTGGGCCACCCTGATCAGGATCAGGACCCCGCTTCCGCTTCGATCCCCGCTTCGTGTTGCGATTCGATCCCTTTTATCCGTTGTTCCTGTTCCTGTTCCGGATCAGCAGCCTGCGTGATCCGTTGATTCCTCTCTTGCACATCTGTGAAGTGCCAAGAAAGCTTTCTCATTCAGGTGACAAATAGACCTACCAACGGAAGGTGCTAGCAAGGATGGGGATGGATCCGGAATGCGGGGACAAAGGACAAATGAACGCTTCTATCTCTGGTCTTTGCATACCAGCTACAATGTACAATGTATAATGTGAACTGCACCTGCAAATATAACAATTGGTGTTATATCCTAGCCAACCCCACTAGCCACTAGCCACAAGCTAACGGGACACAACTTTTTAGTCCTGTCAGTCCCGGAATCCCGCCAGCCGCCATCCGCCATGCCTGACGAACCAGGTGTCCCAGTGAGTGACGCCTCCCCTCGATATTTGTCCCCCTCCAGTGCACGCCCCGACCCTGTGTACCTCAGCGCGTCCTCTCCTCGAGTCCACGCTGGGGGAAACCCCCTTTCGGGTAAAAACAACGCAGGGGGGCGGGGGGGGCGGGGGGCTATGTGCACTGCACCTGCAGCCCGCATATTCCCTGCATATTCCCAGTTGCAAATTTTATTCTTCTGCTACAAGGATTTCTGCTCCTATTGGCTTCTTGAGTACTTGTTATGGCGTAGGTTACCTTCAAGAGTCGAGCACAAAATGACAGGGATTGAGATTAAGTATCGCCTATCTATAATATTGACAGTTCGTACAAGCCCCGATACGTGGTGCGAGTACGACGCAAACAGCTTCAATGCCGCCCAACCCTTTGGTTGCAGGGCTCGGCAGTACCTTTGGGCTGAGCACAATGCTTGACTCAGAGCCCCAAAGCCTTGAGGGGCCAAAACACAAAGGGGGAGAACGAATGTGCTAGGAATTGGCCAGGTTCGGAGTGCATATGTATCTGGCCGCTCTGCTATTCACTATGTATGGTTGCTTTGGCATGCTTGCCTGCGCTTCAGAACTCCTAGGGGTGGAGCAAGACCGTTGGCATTGCACTGCGCCAAGCCAACTCGTTGCCAATCTTGATACGGATACAAGATGCAAAAAGCGCGCGCGGTTGGTCGCGCTTGTCTTGACGCGCCGCGCCAGGTAGGCCGTTAGTTGATCGGATCCCTCGCCTTGGGCTCGGGCCTCTGGTCGCAGGTGATCTTCAAAAAGCTAGCCCATCGGAGGATACAACATGTGCCACTATGCGCAACATTCCCTCAGACATAGACAACAGACAACTTGTTGAAGAGGTGGCGCATCACCTATCGCGAACAACGCGAATACGAAGAGCACAAGGTGCCGTGTGCAGTATTGATGCTCACCTAGGGCGCCTCCGGGCGAGGAGAGCGCATGGAGACGGCCATTAGCTGTGTGGCCACACAGCCATCACAAGGACAGAGAGAAAAACGCAACATTTAAAGTCGTCGACGCCCTTCAAACACGAACTTGACATCGTCTCACCGGCTTGCCCCATCAGTGTCGCCAAACACACCACCAAGGGGGCCTCGCGCCACCGTGCCATTGCACACCAAATGTATTGCACGGTGACGAGTCGGTGAGCATAGAAGGGGCTTGGGGTGATCTCACAGAGGGAGACGAAACATCCAGCAAAAGAGGACTGTGTGATCCGACGCATTCATTGCGCGTGCACAGGGACGCCGTCCCCCTCCCTGGTGATTGGGCCCAGCACACCAGGCGCAATCACACCTCTGGATACGCAGTAGTTACGCCTATGGCGCACACACTGCGGTTGGCGGCGCGCCTCGGAGTCGGAGGCGGCAATCTGATCTCGTGTCGCGCCTACACTTTGTCACTCAAAAGTCTTGGTCCCGCCCTCCCGGCGCCGGGCTCCGGATTTGCCCCCTCGTCAGCAGCCGTGCGGCGTTCAGTAGACGCTCCTGCTCGCTCATCCACATCGTCACCTCTGCTTCCCCCAGAAGCGCGAGCAGCCTCGTCGATTTGCCACGCTGTCGGCTCCCCTTGGCGTAACTGGGCGCGAAGTTCCTGCACCGCCGCCTCGGCTACCATGCGGGCCTGTCAGATTGCAGAGGCGGAGCTCGATCGTTGAGATAGGTTTAGTGCGATGGCGGGGGCACGCAACAGATGCGCCGAAGCTCACGAGGAGACGGCAAGTCAGCCGTCCTCGCTGCTCACCTGGCTCTCCGACTGCTCCAGCTGCTCGGCCGCCTGTCTGAGCTCGCGCTCTCGAGCCAGCATTGTGCGAAGCTGTACAAGCTCCTTCTCGAGGCTCGCAAGGCGGCTCGAGTCGTCCCCATTGCGTGCACCCGCTGAGGATGTACCAGCCTGCCCCGCATGCACATCGATCATCGCCCCCGGGCCATGCCGGCCGGCGGACACGTCATCTGCATCTTCCAAGACGCACGAGGGCTCGACGGCGCGTGCAAGCTCGCCCACCATCTCGGCGCCCAGCTCGGCATCGCCCTCATCGTGCAGGCGGTGGCGCCCGCTGCGCGTCCTCTGGCCGAGCCGCGCGACGCAAGTGTCGCAGCCGCCATAATAGATGGCGGTGCCAAAGAGCACGATCACCGTCCCCAATAGCTTGGTGCCTGTCAAGCACTGCTCCCGGTGCTCGTTCGAGCAGAAGAATAGCGCAGAGAAGAAGAAGAGTGCGGCTGCCTTGAGGCCCATCAGCAGGCCCGTCGAGACGCCGCCCTCGAGCTCGCAGACGACGAACCACGAGAGATTATGCGCAGAGTTGTTGAGCATGTGTGTAAAGTATAGGAGGAGAATGATCGTGGGCGAACCGCCAGCAAGGGCAATCTCGCTCGTGACGAGCTCGTCCCATCGGGGCAAAGTATACAGCGCGACCCAGACAGCTGTGAAGCCAAGTCCCCACACACCCGTGTAGAAGCATAGCTGCTTGGCGTCAACGGGTTGCTCGTAGAGGAGGTAGATGCGTTCGCACAGTACGTACTCGATGGCATAGAAGAGCGTGCCCACCGACGTGAGCAAGATACCAATGTGCACTTCGAGCTCGTCCTGCTCGTCGTCTGGGTTGGATTGTTCGAGCGCGGGCAGCGCGAGTCCGCACACAACGGCGGCGATCCCCACCATCTGAAGCTTGGTCTGTGGTTTACTCAGTAGCAGGTAGGTAAAGAGCGCCGACCAGACTGTTACTGACGCAAAGATGATCCCGAAGATCGCGGAGCCAGCCATCTCTAGCCCAATGGTCGTGCCGACGGTTCCGAGGAAATCGCAGACGGCAATCGGCAAGATGTGCCGTTGGAGTGCGTCAGCAAACTTGGCGTCACGGCCGTAGCAGCATCGCCCGACGTATACAAGCATCATGCCGATGTACCAGTCCAGATTAGGCAGCTGGGCCAGCGGGTGTCCGCCGCCCGCGTAGAAGATGAGCTGCATGCAGAGACCCCACCAGACGCCAGTCCCCACCAATACCAGCTTGGCAATCCGTAGCTTGCAGGGCGCGTGGACGGACGGCGCATGTGCGGCGTGAGCAACCTCAGCTGCCGTGCGCAGCTGCACCTTCTGAAGCTGCGGCTCAGGCTCATCCCCTCCACGTGTGTAGCCAGAGCGGCTGCCCATTGTCAGAGCGGGGGAGCGGAAGAAGTGAGGTTGGATGGGGTTGTGTGAGAGGAAAGAAGGGATGGAAGAAAATACAGGGGGGAATTGAGGACGAGATGGGTAGTAGAGAGAGAGGAAGAGGGGGAGGGAGGGGGAGAGAGAGGGAGGGGAGAGGTGGAGAGGTAGAGAGGTGGAGTGGAAGAGGGAAGTGCTCCTCTAGCTCCTCTCTGCGCCCCTGCCCTCCAAAATAGGAGTGAGGACACACGAGAGAGCGAGAGCGAGAGCGAGAGCGAGAGCGAGAGCGCGACGACAGAGAAGAGGCTGGACGCGAGGCGGGCGGCCCCCTTCCCGCTTCTCTCTCTCTCTCTCTCTCTCTCTCTCTCTCTCTCTCTACCTATCTATCTATCTATCTATCTATCTATCTCTCTCTCCCTCTCTCTCCCTCTCTCTCCCTCTCTCTCCGTCTCTCTCCTTTCCTCTCTCTCTCCACTCCTTCCTTCTTCTTCTCTCCTCGCCCGAGCGTATTGTACATTGTATTTTTTTCGCCCACGGAACTCTTATTTGAACACCAAGATCATACCCTTGTGTCTTCTTCCCTCTCTCGTCGCGGCTCGGAGCCTCTTCTCTAGTCCCTCTCTCTCTTCACTCTCTCTTCAGCTCTTCTTTTTCTTTCTCTCAGGGCCGGTCTACTACGCGACCGCCGATCGTGAATCGAGACCCTTACAAGTAGGTGGTAAAAATAGTACGCGCGTTCACTTTTTTAGGGGGGGTGAGTATGTAGTTGACGGGTGTTCATTGTCGCGCGCCGTGAGTTGGGTGTGTTCGCGGCGCAGCCGCGAGGTGTTGAGCGCCGCGTGTACGCGGCGCGAGGAAAATTGTCAGTGTTTTTCACAGTGTTCACTTTGGGGGTCAATCAAGGGAGTAGTAGGTAGTTGACTATTGACTATTGACTATGTTCAAACGGTCAACAAGTTTGAGTTGCGTTCGCGTTCGACTATTTTTTGTACCACCTACTTGTATTTTCGAAAAGCAAGGTCTCGATTTTCGAAAATCAAGAGTGTGGATCTCGAAAAACAAGGAAAACAAGAGAGGGTCGAAATCGAGACCCCACTCGGGGGGTTTTGCAGGGGTTTCACTCCGATTTCACCGAGGTTTCACTCCGCGTTTGACCTCAAACGCGGAGTGAAACCCTCAAACGCGGAGTGAAACCTCGGTGAAACCATGTTTGTTTAACTCCGCCCAGTGGGCGCGTGGAACAACTATGGCGGGTTTCACTACCAGTTTTTTTGCTTCTCCGCGAGCGATGGCGGTGCGCTTGCGCCCGCCACCCTAGGAGCGAAAGCGTGGGGGTGCGGCGGCACTGGGGCCACGCGAGCCCGCGCGCGCACACCAACCTCACCTATCATCACCTCACTCTCGCCCTCTCCCGGCACGCCGTGAACGCAGGCCGAGGCGGACGACGCGAACAAGAAGTGGCGCATGGATTGGACCGAGCCGCGGAAGATCGCTTTGCTGAAGCAGGTGATCGACTACGGCCCGAAGGCCTTCATGACCTTCAAAAAAAAAAAGATCCGAAGGTTCAGGGCTACACACCTATCGCTGGACAGCGCATACTACGGCTACTGCACAACAGCCATCGCCCTTGTCTCCCTTCTTCCGCCCCCTTGCCTTCCCCCCCTCATTCCTTTGTCTTTGGTGTCGGGGGTGCGGCCCTGGTACACTACCTAGGGCCCGGTTTCGGGTGTGGGGTCCGGGCAGGCCTTTTGGATTCATGTTGGCTGGGTAGACCGGGCATCTCATGTTTTGATCACCCCAAGGGTGGTGCATCGACGTTTTAGTCGCCTCTATTCGTATGTCTCGTGGTTTCTGTCTCTACTAGGTGTTCTGCTCCTAGTTTTCTAGCTAGGGATACGAGTTCCGCGCTGGGGGTCAATTCGTTCTTACCGTTGAATTCGTATAGTAGGGGCCACTGATTGCTAACCGCACACCTGCCCACCTGCTCAACCGCACACCTGCCCACCTGCTCAACCGCACACCCGCTTATCTGCCCACATGCAAACCTGCTCAACACAGCTGCCCATCTGCACACCCCCAAATGGCTGTGCTGTGGACGACGGCATTTTGTTGTAAAATCATACTAACGTTATGTACAAAAAGTTGGGCAGTCAGGAAGGTGGGCGGTTTGGCAATTAGTGCTCCTCCCCCGATCCGCAGACGCGCCTTCGCAGCCGCGACCGCCTGAGGCAATAAGGCGTTCATTAAGCCCGTGCGCTCCCTCCAAGGCCCTCTACAAAGGAGCGTGCGCCCAATCCATGTAAGTGGGCCAACGTGGCACCATCAAAGTCTTACCCCCGAGTCTTCTACACAGGAGCGTGCGGCCAAATGAACGCTTATTGCCTTGGTGCTTTATCCATTGTAGCTTCCGTCCCGTGCGGTGGTTTGTCCATAGCACCCTCTCTGGCTCGCCGTGGGATTTTTGAAAAACTTTAGCGAGAAATTTGAAATTTTGGGAGGGATTTCGCAAAACTCTTACCAGGCCCTAGCACCACATAGCATGTGATGATATTTGAATGTGCTGCGTGTGTGCGTGAGCTCATTCAATAAGTATCAAGTATGTCGAGACAAGCTACTACGACTCTCTTACTTATTTATGTCAAGGGTGGGCGCGCGCAGCGAGAAGCCGCTACCAGCGGCGAAGGCGCTCGGCGCTTGGAGGCCGCGCCCCCGCGGCCGCGCACGCCACAGGTAGTTAGCTAGCTAACTGCCTCTTTGCGCATCCCACTTGGTTGTTTGTTAACAGTTGCAGTTGCATCCCCACGGGTGCCCTTTAATGGTAGTTAACACACTTAACTGGTTAATTAACTGGTCAATGTATTCCCTAGCCTTGATTTGGCCTCTGCCTCCGGCCTCCGGCCAAATACCAAATACGGTAAATACGTATTTCCCATCTAGGATTTCTGCCTGGGCCTACCATCCATCACATATCCCATATCCCCCGCATTTCCACCAGCCCGCAGCCCAACAAACTGCGCACGAGGAAATGAATGACCGATGACCGACTTCCGCCTCTCTCTCACTCTCACCTCTCAGCAGGTCTCAGGTGTCAGGTGACGATGCGACAATTGTAGCGGCTCATCAAAGAGAGGTTTGGAGTTGATCCGAGAGCGAGAGCGCGAGGAGCTGATTGTCAGAATACATCACTCACAACAGTCAACAGTGCAAAGAAACGCTCGTAGAGGCCCGCTCGCCGCTCGCCCTCGCGCCCGCCCAAATAACAAATTACGGCCTTAAATTTGGCTTTCATCGATCGTCGATCGACCTAAATTTAAAAAAATCGCGAAAGTCTTGGAAATGCCAAAGCATCGGCCAACGGCTCAGTGCAGGGGCCCATATTCCATATTCCTCGTTGCATGATTTTCTCATTAGCCCGAGTGCCTATATTTACAACGAATGCATTCTCATTAGCCCGAGTGCCTATATTTACAACGAATGCACGTAGCAAATCCCCCCGTCGGTATCCGCCGCGTGTGGTGCGAACGCCAGCGCGAGCGTGTGCGTGGGCCCTGGAGAGAGAGGCGGGGGGGGGGAAGAGAAGGGCGAGAGCTCGAGGAAGACCTTTTCTCTGAGAAGGCGGGAGAGTGGAGAAAGGGGAGGAAGCTTCAGAGGAGAGAGAAGAAGAAGAAGGGAGCGGGGGGGGGCTGAGGATCCGTGAGAGAGTATGGAGGACACAGGAAGAGAGAGACCTTGCAGCATGCGAGAGAGCGAGAGAGAGGGGAGGAGGTGCACCGAACGGTCGCTGGTAAATTATCTATATGCTGGTGTAGGAGAATTAAAAGAAGGGGGGGCGCTGGGGGGGGAACCTCCATGGCACGCCGAGAGGGAGAGGGGTGTACACACTCCCAAATAAAAGTAGAGAGACAGAGGTAGAGTAGAGAGAGAGAGGGAGGGAGGGAGGGAGGGAGGGGGGGAGGGGGGGCGCGGGGGAGGGCGAGAGAGAGAGAGGCGGTGCGCCGCGCCGCCACGCCCTCTTCACTCTCTCACTCTCTCCTTCTCCGTCCACCTCGCACTGCTTGGTGGCCGAGGGCTTGCAGCCCGCGCATAGTCTGCGTCCTTCCCATCCCTCGCTCCCTTTTTTCGCTCTTCCCCTCCCTCACTCTCCTCTCCTTCCTGCCCCGAGCGGCTCGTCGGCCAGCCCTCTCCTCTTCTCTCCTTTCCTATCTCCCTCCCTCTCTCTTCCTCCCTCTCATTGGCTTCTCGTCTTCGCCTTGCTCCGCTCTGGGGCTCGGCAGCTAGATATCATCGCCAAAAAACTCCGGCCCTTCGAAACCTCCCTCCCCCCAACTCCCTTCCCCTCCCCCCTCCTTCCCCCCTACCACCCCTCTATCGCCCCCTCACAGACGATGAGCGGGGAGACAGTCGTCATCCCACGCAACTTTGTGCTCCTCGAGGAGCTCGAGAAGGCGGAGAAGGGCGCGACCGACATGGCGATTAGTTACGGGCTGATCATGCCGGACGACATCTCTCTCTCCGATTGGCAGTGCACCATCATCGGACCGCAGAACAGTGCGGTTGACAATCGTGTTCTCAACCTCGTCGTGCGCTGCGGACCCAACTACCCCAACGAGGCACCCGAGGCACTCTTCCAGACCAAAGTCAACTATCCGTTTGTGGTAACTCTAGATAGAGCCGCACCTACCAGCTTAACAAATTGTCGAACAGCATGCGGCATGCGCCCATGCAGCGCGTTTGAAGAGGCACACTCCAAGCGCTGACCTATGAGATCTTCCCCCTTCCCCTGCTACATCTGCGCAGGACTCGAAGGGACGCGTCGATGTGAAGCGCGTCATCAAGAACTGGACCCGGCAACATCGAATGGAGCACCTTCTCGTTGAGATCCGCAAGCTCTTTGTCCACAGCGAATACAGAAAGTTGCAGCAGCCGCCGGAGGGGCTGACGTATAATGCGTGAATGCATAGTCCGCTCGGTGGCGCTCCCTTGCGGGCACCGTTCAGCTTGCTAGACTGCCGCTAAACAACCCAACTTGGGTGCTTCCTGGGTCATCCAAGGAAGCGAAGAAGATCATCGCAAAGTGCGGCGTATCAAGGCCATCCAGGGCCTATCAAGGCCGTCCAGGGCGGCTATGAATCCCGAGCAAAAGGCCATCAGACGTGTGGTTGCCCCTTGCAACACCGGGAGGCATGGGCCAACTCGCATGAGTGAGCATGCATTCGGTTTGGTAGATCCTGGTGACGCTAGCACGCGGGAGGGCGTGCTTTTAGTTTGGCCAGGAGTTGAAGGGTTAGGTCTTGCATGCCTCCAACACGTGCGCCACATTCGAGAGCAGACCTTCGATGTGGCGTCAACCGACGGAGACAGGCAATCTTGGCTTGTCATCAGCCGTCGCTTCGGAGTAGTGCTCATTGAGCTCGTGCCTAGCGGCGCGGCGTACCTCCACGTGCCCACTCTGTCCGCTCTTGCGACTTCGGTGATTCTGCAGCTCCAACGTGAGGGAGCCATGCACGAAGAACACTCCTTCGCCCATTGTCACATAGATGTCGTACTTCTGGGAAAGATGCGGAGAAGATGATGGGTTGGGGTTTGGTTGTTGGGAAGTGTAGAAAGGGTCAAGCCAGTGTGCTCGAGCGAGGTGCCCATGCTTTCTGAACGATGTGCCAATTCTCTTAGAAGTGTCACTAGTCTCTAGAGAGCCGGGTCGATGAAAACATGGTCTGTGGTGCAACGTGTCCATGGCGTTGTGGCTGTGCGCGCTGCGGTGTTGGCACGCCAAGGCAGGCGCCGATGCAGGCGTGTGCAATGCTCACCATGGTCCATGGTGCCCCCCGCCGATGATGTTGCTGTTGTTGGCGTCGGGTAGGTACTAGTTGTAGTTGTGCGCCCGTGAAGCTGTGAGTGCGTGTTTTTCTAGATGGGGCAAATGGAAAGTGGGAGCAATGCAAGTGCATTTACGGTATCGGTATTCGGCAAGAGGCTAGATACTACTACATAGCTATAGTCCATAGTCGTGTTATTCATAGCTATAGCTGTGTTTTTGATGTTTGAAGCGCGTCTTGAGTAGTAGTAGTAGCAGGCCTCATGCGCACATGTACATGTATTTGCTATTTGCAGGCCAAATATGCACCCGTATGTGGCCATAATGTGCAGGGACAGGGGGGCTGGCGGCTACACATACATCATGGTGTGCAGTGTGCAGTGTCTATGGCTCTATGTCCTAATGTCTAATGATTTCTACTGTGCGGCGGCACGCGCACGCGCACGCGCGGCACAAAACTTTTAGTCATTTAGTAGTTAGTAGTACAAAACACAAAACACCAAGAACACAAAGTACAAAGTACGCTAGTATAACGTATTGCACTCCTTGCATTAGTCGAACCTCCTCATTCACCGCCACACCAGATCCGCAGGGCGAGGAAATGAAAAACAATCTTAATTATATAAAGTATGCTTCCGGTGTGTTCCCGGCTTTATTTAGATCTGCTTTGGAACAGCTCGCCCGCCGCGCGTTTTCCCGCGCTTTTGGGGGGGAGACACACGCGGCCAGCCGCTTCTTCTCTGTTGTACCGTCTGAGAGGGGGTGAGGGAGAGAAAGAAGTGAGGGAGGGAGGAAGGAGAGAAACAATAGAAGAGAGCGAAGAGAGACGGAGAGGAGGGCAACGCTCCCCTCCCCCCCCCCCCCGGCCCTTCTTCGGCTTTATATTCTACTCTGGCCTCTTCATTCCTTTTATGAAGGGGCATCCGTCCACCCGTGTGCCCTCCCTCCCCTCTCATGTCGGTGAAGGTCGTACAGCGCGAAGGTCAGGAGGGGGGCGCGCCGGCGTGCGAGCCGCACCTTCTGCCATGCGAGATCCAGTACACGGGCAGTGCCCCTGTCTCCGCGTACTTCGAGCCGCTCGTCCTCGATGGAAGCCGCAGAATTGCCCACTTTCGCGGCCGAGAGCTGCGAGGCAACACACTCCATCTGCCAGCAGGATATGAAGGCATGGTGAGGCTGGGGGTTGAGTGTATGGAGCGAGGATCGCGCACACGCCGTCGTACGCTTTCACTCAAATTGCGTTGCACGCATGACTAGCCGCACTCCTGAACTCTGTAGTGAAGGAACGTTGCGCACCATAAAGTTGCTCCTTTGGTTTTCCGCCCTTGATGTAGGTGCTGCAGGACACATTGGCCGCCTCGATCGCCGATGGAGAGGAGCGCCGTTGGGTACAGAGAGGGACGTTCTCGCAGTTCACATACTGGAAGCACGACGAGGATCCGACGAGCACGGATCCACTGGCGAAGTGTGTAGAGTGGGCTCGCATTGCATCCGTGCTGCATGCGCACCATGGGGAGGAGGCGGAGGAGCAAGTCAGCAGCAGCGGTTAGTTACCAATCTATTCTTTGAGATGCATTTGTGTCGGATTAGCGCCCCGTATTCACGAGCAGGAGTCATTGTCATTATCGCCGCCCAAGTTGATGCCAAGGATACTGTCAAGTTTACCAGCCAGAGTCCTAGAAGTCCGAACGTGCGAGGCAATAGTAGATGCAGACAAGCCGTATCGCAATCATACCGCATTTGATTGTTTGTAACGTGATGGGTTCAAGGAGGTGGCCTAGGTATCAGGACGACTTGGCCGCCTCGTTCGTCCTAAAGTCTGAAAACCCGTCTGTGTTCGGCGTACTGCCATTGTTCGATGCACCGCGAATGTGGAGAAGGCTAGGAGCAAGAAAGATGAATGGCTGCATGTCTGGGTATCAGCCCGTGACCACATTGGCAGCGGATCACAGCTGTCCGTGCTGAAACTCAAAGCCGTCGGCGTTGTCCCATGGCAGATTTGGTGGGTTGACTGATGCTAGAGGATCAGTCGTCCATGTTCATCCCAACTCGCACTGGTGGGTGAACGATTTATAGTACGAAGGGCAAGTGCGCAGTGGGCACTAGTGCCGTGCGCGCAGTCGGATGGAAGCCGCGGCCCTCAGAAATCCAAATCGTGATAAATGGCGCCAATGACCAATGGAGCACCATGCATCGTTTTCGTCAAACTTCCCCTGGGTTCCAATTCTGCAAATAACTGATAAGTGAAAGTCGTGAGTTGTGAGAGGCATTGGCAAGCACGACAAACTAGAGCAATGAGAGTGCAAGGTAGGACAGAGGCTAGAGGAAGCACTCCACAGTAGTTAACCCCATGGCCACGCGCGAGGCGAGAATTTTAAAAGGTTTTTTTTAGAGGAAGCACTCCAAATAAGGTCAGACTATAGGGTGGGTGTACCTTGGCTGAACAGTATGCACAAGGTGATTGACTGATTGACGCTGAGGGTATTATTATACTACATTAGCAAAACCCTGGACGCTGGACCCGAGCCCGAACGAAGCCAAGGTGACAAACACGCGGCTTCTCGAGGCTATATAAGTGTCAGCAGAATCGCCAATGTCAATGTTAGATGTTGGGGGTGGGGAAGGGGAAGTTCGACTTCTTCATTTTTCAAATTGCACCCAAAATTCCATGAGAATCTTTGATGAGTGAGAATAAGGAGAAGGCATAGGCAAGGAGGGATTCGGGATTCTTCATGATCGCATCATATCACATCAAAGCAGCTAAAAAGTATCGCGAGCTGATGTTCTTTCGTGGTTACGATTACGGACGTCCGCAATGTGCAATGTGCCATGATAGATGATGGGCTCCGCGGCTCCGCCAAGCACAAGCACTTGCACTTGAGACTTGATGAGGGGCCCGACGATAGGCGTCTTGCCCCACGCGGTTCTAGCTAGGATAGCATTCGCTGTCCCCTCTCCCCCTCTCCGCTTTCCCCTTCCCAACTTCGAAAAGCGAAGGAGCACACCAACAACCAAGCACTGAGCAGTCCACCTCGTACCCCGAAGGTGCCCTCCTTATTTCTAAAAAAAACAGAATTATATAGAGAGAAAGCATGCGGCGGGCGGGTGTTCTCTGTGGGGCAGACGCGCGGCGCTGGCGCCGGCGGAGCCCGTCGGGGTGGCAAAGAGGGGCGGCTGGCCAGCGCGGGCGTGCGAGGCTCGAGGCATGCCGGGCGCGATCCTCTCACTCTATATCAATAACCGGTCGGGCGGCCTCATTTTCCACCGGGTGAGAGCCGCGGGCCCCGCGCTGCTGCACGGCAGTGCACGCACCTCTTCGCTAAGTAACTTGCCACATGCGCCCGCTGCAGGACTTCCACGCCTCAGCGGCAAAGCTCGACACGAACGAGCACCTTAGGCTGGCCTCCACGTTCAGTAGTCTGGCACTCATCATGCGCCAACTCTCGCCCATCAAGGGCTCTTCTGGGATGGAGTTGCTCGAAGCTGATGGATTTGTGCTGCAGTCATTTGACACGCTAACAGGCATCAAGTTCTTTGTGACCGCGGAACCAGACGCAAAAAACCTCGATGCAGTGCTTCGTGACGTCTACATAAATTATTCCGACTTTGTCTTGAAAAACCCATTTTACGAGATGGATATGCCGATCCAGAAAGGGGGGCGCTTCTGCCAGAAGCTCGACAAGATCGCGGAGGAGCACCAGCGCATGCAAGACAGGAGATAAAAACACGCATGCGTACACGTGCTACCTAGACCGTGTGGAGGGGGGGGGCTACAGACAGCCTGTGTGATCTTCTGTGAGGCCCGGCCGTTCGGCCCTGCAGCCGGCGTATTGCTTTTGTACTCTAGAATTGTCCTGATTTTATGAGATCGTGTTCCGTCAAATATGGGACAAACTCGGTATGAGCCATCGAATGTCCATAGTCTTCTTTTACAAAAAACACCAGTCTAGTTATAAATGTATATATGCATACATTCGGAGTGTTTTGTAACCGTCCACGGGGCTCCGTACCCCATCAAATACGCCGTCCGCAACTGTCGTGAACTAGGCGCGGGGACATCAAAAACAAAAACCTAAGCATTCACGCTAGGGCCTGGTAAGGGTTTCGCGAAACTTTTTACGAAACTTTGGGGGGTTTCGGCGGGAAAAAACTTTCGCGAAACATCGGGGGGTAAATGGCGCGAACGCGAAACATACGCAAAACATCCCGAAACATTTAATGTCGGGAAGACCAGTATGTAGTATGTAGCAGTACTGGGTCGTCTTGTCTTGGCGCGGTCGCCTCGGCGACAGCGGTGTCTCCATCAGTACTTTGTCCAGCGCCGCGAGGGCGCGAGGGCCGCGGCAGCGGGGGAGGAAGAGGGAGGCGGAGGCGGCGCGCGCTCCATGACCCTATCAGTTTACTAATAGTTGCTAAAAATACCTTGAGGGGGACGCGTGACGCGTGCATTTTTGACACTTTTTGCCGCAAAACTTTTGCAAAACTTTTGCACAAAACTTTGGGGGTTCGGGCACAAAACCTTTACCAGGCCCTAATTCACGCCGGGCCGAAGGGCTGCAAGGGATACAATAAAGGGTACGCCCAAGCGTTCCACCCCCATCTACGCGTCTGCATATGCGAAGAAGAAAAGTCCGCGCGACTCGAGCGCGAGCCACGCAAACGCACGGCGCCGCCCAAGATGCCCATTCAAGAGGCCATGAACATGAACCCGAACGAACACCCCATATACTCTGCAAGTGCTTCCCCCAAGGGAAGTGCCCCATGAACATCAAAGGCAAGGCATGCAACCGCTCGCACGAATACCCGGGCGCTTGGACGAACGGCGAATGCTCGATCGTATGCGCGTTTCCACGCGCCAGTGCCGGACAGCCCGGAAAACACCCCAAGGGCGGATATCTGCGCCCTAGGCGCCGACTGCCGCTACCTTCACAAGTATGCGCAACTAGCCCGCTAAATAATACACAATGGACAATGGGGTGTCATAAAATAGACATCAAAGTCGCTATTGTAACGTTAAAATACACAGGTACTCCTACGCGCTATTTTGTTGTATTCCTGCCCACCAGCATCAAACAGGGCGAGCGGGCGAGCTTGCTTCGACGTCGACGCCTTAATTAACCTTAAACGAGGAAGGGATGACTGAAGAATTTTTCAAGAAGTTTAAGGTTAATTAAGGCTCTCGAACGCGTCCAATAGGGCGATACCCGAAGTCTTCGTCACCGGGGACTGGAACGCCACGAGGGACGACACTCGCCCTACCTACCACAGCAGAGGACGCAGATACGAGATACGCAAAGAACTCCGCCGGTACTATGTGCGGCTTTACCAAGAGCGCAGCAGCGTAAGACTAAATACAACAGAGGCAGAGCTAGGGGGCCAGTCTAGCAATCGGTGTTAGCCCTGAATGAATCTTCAAAGGGTTTTTATCAAAAGCCTTTCGCGGGATGTTTAAGGGTTGTTGTGCGTTGTGCTGTGCTGCCTTCGTGTAGGTGTAGATGAGACCTATATATAGTTATAGTGTGTAGGTTGACCGCATCCCAAGAGTAGAGTACCTCATGCATTTTGTAACGCTTCGCCAACAAGCATACTACAAGTCCGCGATTTAAATAAAATTCGGGGGGGGGGGGCGGTTTTTGGTCGACTTTAGGGTGTCGTTTTTGGTTGGTTGGGGGGGGGGGGGGGGTCGGCTTTTTGGGGGGGTGGCTAGGTGGTGTCGGGGGGGGGGGGGGGTTATCTGGTATGGGCGAAGCATTTTGGTTCGCAGATTGAGGAGCGCTTTAAAGCGGCAAGCGGGGAGAGAGAGAGGAGAGCGCGCGCGAGAGAGAGAGGAAAAAGAGAGCAGAGAGAAGAGCTAGAGAGAGGGGAATGGGGGGACACAACACATGCTATGCTGGTTTTTATCGACTTTTGCGAGAATATTTGACCCGTTGGGGGGGGGTGGGGGGGTTCATCTTTGTCTTTGAGATTACATCCTTTGTTTTGGTTCGGGAGGGGTCGGGGTCGAGGTTCTCAGCACGGTTTGGTGTTGTTTTACGGGCTTCGCTTGGGGGGTCGCATTTTTACCCCCTGTTTACGAGAATCGGGGGCCGGGGTCGAATTGTATTTAAATCGCGGACTTGTATCAAATCATAGACAATAGCGAGCGAGTGGTCACCTTCAAGTATTCTTTTTTAGACAGGAGCGAGTGGACACAAGCACTTGCCGCAAGGTACGCCTTCGATGATGATGCATATGCGCAGACCTTGGCGCGCAAACCAATCGGAGGCAACATCAAATGACGCGATG
Source organism: Isochrysis galbana (assembly GCA_018136815.1). Classification (NCBI taxonomy): domain Eukaryota; phylum Haptophyta; order Isochrysidales; family Isochrysidaceae; genus Isochrysis; species Isochrysis galbana. Next base: position 1,429,761 of record CM030945.1, on the reverse strand, counting down.
TCGCCCGGCTCACTCGCCCCTCTCGAATTGTGTGTGTGTGCTCGTCTCCAAAAGGGAAAGCAACTTGTCCACGCCGATGGCTTTCCACAGCCTGCGATACCAGGCAGGTCAGTGGGTGAGTGTACTCAGCCTCGCACTTCGGTGGCTGCCTACACGGGCGCACTGGCCGGCCCTCGTGCCCCGTTGGGGCTCGCTCAAAGAATGGTCTCTGAAGTATTGCTCATGAAAACTAAATGTGTCCATTCGGCGCCTCACCTCTGCCAGTCATTGTCGAAAACAGCTTCGCGGTCCATCGTGAATTCGACCACATGCGTTTGCTCTGGGTTGGCACCATATGGAGCAATCCCCGCCTTGGCTGCACGTGCGTGCATGGCGGCGAGGCCCTCGGGAGTCTGCGTAGGCGAGCGAGTTAGGTAGTTGATACCCTCAAATATTCGCACACCTCCACGCTGAAAGCACCTAACAAAACCAGCGGCAAAGGTGAGAGAAGGTGAGGTGGATGCAAAAGCAGCTCGATCCCCCGACGCTGGCGACATTCGTTGCTCTAGTATGGGCCCCGCCATCATGTGGAGACCGCGTGGAGTAGAGCCGGCAGGGAGACGCCTCGGGCGGGATAACTTCAGGGGCCAAAGGGATGGCACCGCCGAAGCGGAGAGGCCAACAATTCTTGATGAGGTCTGCGGATCTAGGTCTTAGGGTATTGCAATACGGAAGAGCACAACGCACTGGAATTGCAGCGCTTCCGTGTACTCGCCGTTCGGTCCCTTTTGCACATCGATGATATAGTTCGGAAAAGTGGCCCCAAATCCAGACCTACAATTCCGGCATTAGAGACTTCCACGCGTCAATGTCGAGGGGCCATGTTCGTGTGCGCCGCTGCATGCGGCCCCATTACGCAGTATCAACACGCAAGGACGTGCTTGACTTACTCTTGCACCACGCCCGGGTTACTCCTATCATACTTTGCGGTAAGGAAGTAGTGCGCTCCATTGGCGACAGGCGACTTGTCCCAGGAGACAGGTGCTGCCTTCGGGGATGGACCACGCACCTGGAGTGGGGGTGCATAAAGACTCAGCTTGTGAGCAAAGCCCTTGTATGAAAGAGCTGCCACCCAGCGGGTGGAGCAATAGGGAAGGCGAGGCAAAGCCGGCCAATGGGAGCTCATCCCATACCCACGTAGGGGTGGGAAATGCGTAGCAGCTCCTTGTGCGCATGCAAGCGTTCAGGTAGATGATTCACACCCCAAAGTCATCTAGCCACCGAGTTCCATCATCTGAGAGCTCGATGTCGAAGGTTGTGTCGTAAACCTCTGAGAACTGGGTCCAGTCATGGAAGGCGTGCTCGTACCTGGGTGCAGATGGAGAGCATGTTGAGTTGGCCATGAGGCACAGCAAGTCAATCGAAGACGGCGGAAGGTTTTAATGGCGTCAAGTGATCGGGAAAGTGTGATGCTCAAAAGTTTCAGGGTATTGGCGCCCTTCCATCTTGGGGCCATCTCACAGCAGCAGCAAAGCTAAGGGTGCGCAGCCGTCGGTGCTCACCAGCGCCCATCGTATTTCGTGATGTCAAAGCCGTCCATGCTGGGCTGCCGGACTTCCTCGTACGCCGGACAGCCCTTCACGCCGTCGTCGAGCGCCAGATTATAGTCGGCATTGTTGACCGTACCATCCAATCCGCTCCCAACAAAGTTGATGGTGAGCGCAACAAGCAGGACGGAGAAGGCGTTGCGAAATTTGGGCTGCGTGGCAAACAGCCCAAGCACGAGGATGTTTGCACCGAGAAAGCTTATCGGAAGCACGCCTAGCAGCGGGCCGGGCGATGAGTGGAGCACCTCGCCGATCCAAACAGCTGGCTTGATTAGCGCATGCCCGAGTGCGAAGAAGGCCCAGAAGCGGAATGCCGACCAGAACTCTTCTCCCTGGACGCCAGCTGCGCTAATCGCCGCCCACTGTGAGGCGAACTGCGCGAAGGCGGGCGCGTGGACCGCGAAGGAGAGAGCGAGGGCCGCAGTGGCACCGAGCGGCAGCAGGTCACTCTCGCGTGAATCTTCCGGTCGCTCGTCGGTCTCGAGAGCGAGGAGTGGGCCGGTGAGAGGCGTTCGCAGCGCCGGCCTCGCACAGAGCTGCGCATGTCCGCCCAGCCTCACTGCCGTGGGCAGCGCACAGAGCAGCCACACGGCAGCCATCGAGCCCCTGGTCCTTCTTTTTCCCCGCCTTCTCCAACCCTCCTTCGCCCCACACCCCACTTACCCCCCCCACCTCCCCTAGGCCCTTTTCCTCTTTCCCGCCTTCTCCGACAGAGACAGAGCGCTGCCCTCCCGCGACCTCTCTCTCCCACACTCCCTCCCTCTCGCGAAGCCAGATTACGAGGAGATCAACATACTACAATATTCATACAGCGTCAGAGTCTTATTGTTGTGTTGGTATAACCTTAGTACTGAGAGGCCGTAGCCCATCCACGGCAACCCTAGATGGGAAATACGGTGCTGGGGCCTGCAAATACAGCCAAATACATATGAATTTGGCCTCCGGCCAAATACAATTGTATTTGGCCTCCGGCCAAATACATTTCAAATACATTCGAGGCCTACAACCCAGGACGCGCTTCAAATACAGCCAAATACATATGTATTTGGCCTCTGGCCAAATACGGTGAATACGTATTTCCCATCTAGGACGGCAACCCGCCGCCGCCACCGCCCGTCTGATTGCCGCGACAAGCACAGGCGCCAATTATGAGCGCGGGGGGCTCCTCGATGCCCAAAGAGGAGACGCAGTTAGGGACAGGCCAGAGTTGCGTTTCAGACCTGCCCAAATTTCTAGGGCGGTCAAACAGGGGCTTTTTAACTACTAGTAAGGGTTGGGCTGCATTTTTTGACCGTGGCGCGATGCCCAATAAAAACCTCCCGGGGGCGCTACCTGACGCTACGAAAATCTTCGCCAAGAAATGGTGCGATTCGCCCCCCCCCCTCTCCCCCTCCGTCACTCCGTCACTCCGTCACGCGCGCTCACGCGCTCTACCCGCGGCCCTTCCCTCCTGGCTCTGGCGCCCCCGTCTTCTCTACTTACCCAAACGGGGCGAGAAGACACGTAAACGCCGGAGGAGAGAGCTGCCACTCCCTCCCCCCTCCCCTCCCTCTTCCCTCTTCCTCCTCTCTTCCCTGCGGCTCTGGCCATGGCGCGCGCCTGCGGCCCCTCTTCAGGTCCCCAGGAGGCCTACAGGGGGCCTGGGAGCACAGCTCAAGGGGGAGGTGAGGCTGGGGCATGGCCCTGGCCCCTCCTGCCTCTCCCTCGCTGGCTCTCGCGCCCCTGCCGGTCGACTGGAGTTGGCTGGGGGGTCCTGATCAGGGGGGCCCAGGGGGAGGAGGGGGGTTGGTCAGAGTCAGAGCGACAAGCTGGCCACGACAGGCGACAGGCCAGGGCGTGCGATTCAGGCATGCCTGTGCGGAGAGGGATCGGTCAGCATGTCAGTGTGCTCCTGGCAGGCCATCAGGCGTGCCAAGAGAGTGGGTGGTTCCTCCCCCATGACAGGGGAGGAGTGGAGAGAGGGGGGGGCTCGTGCCCCGCCATGGGTGAACCAAGTATAAACTTAGTTGACCCCCCCCCCATAGTAGTATATTTATTGCCCATCGACCCCAGCCCCCCCCTGGTATTGTGTCCATGTCCCTTAGACGGCCCAAAATTCGCGAAATTTCGAACGAAATCGACGCTCGGAAAATGAGCCCAAATTTCGAAAAAAATTTCCGAAATCCTGGCCCGTCCCTAGACCCTAGACGCAGTTATGTGTTATGTGTTCTGTGTGGACCAACTTGCTACGTGCTACGTGCTACGTGGCTAGGGCGGTCAAACAGCAAACAGGGCTTTTTAAGTACTAATATCTAAAATATTGGGGGGACGAAGTTTAAGTTTATACTTAGTTCGCCCATGGGGGGGCACGAGCCCGACTCATACCCTACAACCCCTCCTTCCCGAAGCCTTCCCTCACCAGCCCCTGCCAACACAGCCCTCCTCTCACTCGCCCTCGCCTCTCGCCGCTCGCTCGATGTCGCTCTCGCCGCCGTCCTCGCCCTCGCCCAAGCCACCAAGCCCGCCTGCCCGCCTTCCTCTGCTGATGGGCTTCAGCCCGTCAGCACCTCTGAAGTCGTCTCCTCCGCCGCGCCTACCGCCGGCATGCCTCCCTCCTCATTGCCCTCAGGCCCGATGGGCCATCCCAATTCGTCATTCATATGTATTTGGCCTCTGGCCAAATATGGTAAATACGTATTTCCCATACAGGATTCAGGATTCCATGCAGAGGTGCAGAGGTGCTGGGTAGTGGGTAGATAGGAGTAGCATCAGCACTCTCACTCTGCCTCGCGCCGTGCAAGTAGCGGCTAGTTTGTTAAGCTCCCTTTTTTCAGCATGCGGCGCTGCACTCGGCCGTCCGCTCACTGAAGGGCGCCACGGAGGGCAGAGGGCAGACGCCGCCGTGGTGCGTGGTGCTCGTGTGCGTGCGTGGTGCTCCGTCCATCTCGCGGCACGTCGACCCGCGGGGGTGTTTTTAATTTTAATTGCTGATTGGCCCAGACGCCACGCCCGCACTCTTGTTCCCTTTCCCCCCGCCCCGCCCCCCCCCGCCCCCCAAACCCCCCCGCGGCTCCCCGCGGCATTTCGTCAAGAGCAGACCAGAGAGGGTTTCGTTAGGGAGGAGAGGGGGCGGGGGACCAGCCTTCTCCGCCTCGAGCTCGCCACCCAGCCAGCCAGATCTCTCCCTACCTCACCCTCTCTTTCTCTCTCTCTCTCCGTCGGTGTTGTCTCGCTCTCTTCACAGCCGAGCCGACCTCGAGCGATAGATAGACTCCATGCTCCGCCAGCTCCTCTCCCTCCTCCTTCTCGCGCTCTCCGTCTCTGCCTTTGACAACGAATTCTCTGCCACTTGGCGGTGGCAACCGCCTCCTGCAAACGTCGGATCAACCACCTCGCTCGGTTTCAAGGCGCGCCTTGAGACGGCGTTCGGCTACGTGCCAACACGACCATCTCAGGTCAAGATGCTCCGATCAATTCAATGAGGCTGATTCCACGCTGGATATCCTCTTGCTTTCGCGAGGCCCTACTCCTGCCGAACATCCTCTCCCGACTTTCCAAAGGAGATGCCAGCAGGGGCTTGCTCGTCTCAGTGAAGTTGTATTCCTTTGTGTGCTTTTCCGTGTCATCTCACTAGAACCGAGAGATGGGTTGCAACCTTCTCTTTCCGCTAGCTAGGGCAGTCGCATCCGGGCGTTGGCTACCATCCACGTATGCTGGTATGCTGTGTTAATTAGCTACAGTCTTACATTGGCCCCGGAGCATTCAATCGTAAAAAACGTCTCAATAATCTCGCCACCCACGCGGCCCTGCACTATTGTTTCGCAGCCACGCCTGCGCACCTTCCTACTCCCTCCTCCTGCATGCGGCATCTCCCCTTGTGCTGTACGCTGTACGCTGTACTTAGAGGCTCGGGGTTTCTTTTTATTAGGCGGCGTGTACCGCTCCCCGAAAGTCTGTTCCCGCCTCCCTCCTGCGCCTTCGAGCGACCGGTTGCGTTTGGTTTTTCTTGGCGCATTGCTTAGGCATTACTTCTATATACTAGTCTTATGATTGGTCGCCATGCGAGGGGGTAGGGGGTAGGGGTAGGGAGAGTCGGAGCGAAGCTCGAAGCTCGTTTTCCTCTTGAGGAACGAGTCGCGAAGGCGTACCGGCGGCTAGCGTGGCGCACGATTCATCCGGGGAGACCGGAACGGGCTCATTGGTAGAACGGGAGAAGCCAATGTCGGGCAGCACGTGCCACATGGCATGGCTGGAATGCTTGATGTTTGGAATTGACGCGGACATGGACATGGACATGGGGGCCGACCTCCGACTTCGGCGGGAGACCCGAGGGAGAGGGGAGTCGCGCCGGCGCGCTCCATCGCGACCAACTATAAAGTTAGTTGTGGGCTAGTCGGAGTAGTGGTACTAACGCTCAGTTGTTTTATTAGCTTATATAGCGAGCAGGTATGTGAGGTGTGAGGTACCTATCGCGGTATCGGTATCGGTGCGGTCGGTGGCCGCTCACACCCATCGTCCATCGTGGGTACCGAGCCGCGTGTGCAGTAAGAGTAAGAATATTATATGGTTTTCACTCGTGCAGCTGCTTCATACATCGCCATCCGCGCCAGCACGCGGGTTTTGTGTGTGTTTTGCCGGTTCACCATGTGGCATTTTGCAACAGTGCGAGCCCCGCCAATGGCTTGATGGTTGATGGCCATCAATTCACCTTTCAAGTTTCCAGGCAAATGAATCACACACACAAAATACACGAACGAACGCACCTTGCAGCCTCTCACTGCACCGTGGCGAGTCGTGCCGGAACACCAATCAGAATTTGGGTTTCGAGCGCCGCCTGGCCGTATACTTCGAGTCACCACGTACGACGAGACCACGCTTGCGCTGCACCTCTTTCTTTT
>CM030945.1:1410798-1418298 GCA_018136815.1 Isochrysis galbana | reverse complement strand
ATTCATTGGATGTTGGATGCTTGACGATGCTATGCCGACGCAATAGATCGCAGTAATGTACGCCAACACCGTGTCTGTGATGCTCCCTCTTGCCCCTTATGCGTTGGAGTTAGTTGTGCGATCTATGTCCGTGTCCTACGCCCTGCGCTGTGCGCTATAAGATTGACGCAATAGGCAATGGGCGCTTCAAGCTTAGAGACTCCATTAGAGGGCGAAACCCCAGTCTCCCCTAAGAGCGGGGTATGTATACCGGAGCTATTCATCACGGACGACGGGGCAGTACCAGAGAACCCAACAGAGACGCACGACAACGGACGACGTCGAAATCCGCCACCAACTCCGCAAATACTATAAATGGCTATACCAAGACAGAACGACAGTACGGGACGCCGACCTTGAGGAAGCGCTCAGGGCGCAGCCCCTCACGCGCAACGACTCCACGAAACTCGAAGGGGCAATCACAATGGCAATGGAGGAACTTCAGACCGCATTACGCAGCATTGGGTCAGGCAAAAGTGCAGGGCCAGACGCAATACCAGCGGAATTCTACGCCAAGCCCTGGAGAACGTAGTCGAACACGACTTCCTTAGATTGCTTAAAATAGCACTAGCCTCAGGCGAATTACACTTCACGGTGCGTGAGGGGGACATCATACTGCTATACTGTCGCATCCAGAGTATTTTATATACTCTAGGCGGATGCGGTGCTTCTTTCTATCAATGTGTAGTGTGTGAGAAAATTGAGTGAGTTTTGTTTTTGCCAAGGAGTTGCCTCGAAGCTCCGCCGCATTGCACGCCGCATTTGTTCGTTCGTCCTTACTCGTTTCATTGGTTTGTTTGTGCGATGTTGCGTTAGTTTTCGGAGTTTTCTTGTTGGTGAGTGAGTGATGTGGGGTGGTGTCTCGTGGGCTGTCGTCGTGATGTAGCGCGCCCTTTCCCCCGCTCTCTCAAGACTTCTCTTCACTCCATATCCATACCCCTAGCCCCGCTGAGACTTGCAACGATCAAGCTTCAGCTTGATTCGACAGTTTGAAGACAACCCTCTCTCACCCGCACGCCCTCGCCACACACCTCGCCCGCCATCGCACCGCGCACAAGCCCGCACATGCGCATGCGCATGGTGCATATGCCCGTCTCACTCATCAGCCCGCTCTGACCCATGGGATGAGCATGGCTCACCTCTGCGGGGACGAGCGCGGTCAGCCTGCCTTCCCTCGCCATTCCTTCGCCGCTCGCCTCACCTCCGCCTCGCCAAGCCTCCACCTCCCACTGCCCCCCTTGCTTTTCCCCATTGCCTTGCATATGCCCGCTGTTTGTTCTCTCTCCTTCTCTCCACCGCGTCCTCCTACCCTTGAGGACTGAGCCCCCCTCAGCCTCAAGCACTCAGGTCTCCTCCTCTTCCTCCTCGTCGTCGTGGTCCGTCGCGATCGATGGTGCGGTGGGGGTGGTCCCAGGCTCTCTCCTTCTCTTTCTTCCCTTTCTTGTCGGTGCGATGATTCCTGGAAATCGCCCGCGGCGTGGGACAGAGAAGACAGGCGGGCAGTTTTCTGCCACGATACAAGCGGGGAAGACGGGCAGTTATGCGAGGGGGAGATCGTATCTTGAACCGTCGAGATCTAATCTTCCCCATAGCAATGGCAGTCTTCCTGCTCGTGTTGAGCGAGTTGTGGAGACCATGCCGGCCCGGGATGACCTTTCCGCGTGATGGCGTCCGGGGGGATTCGACGAGGATCGTCCTGCCCGGCGCCGTGGTGCAGAGCGGACGGCCGTTGCCTTCGCCGCACGACCCCCACAGCCGTAGAAGTAAGAGCTGAGGGGTGCTTGGAGTGATTCGATGTGGTAAAGTGTCTTTCCCACCCTTGAACTGGTGAATGCTTGCGGATCTGGTATCGGCCACCACTGAAGAATTTGTGTAGACTGACCATATTGTCCAGGTCCCACCAGTTGTGGGAACGTGTGGCCCGCTCGGCAGCCACAAATTCGAAGGAAAGATTTTCATCGAATGCGTCGAGTCCATTCGATGATGTGTTGCACCCTTGAGCGTCGACGCGCGCGCTGGTGTCATGGAGATTGCGGTGACCTCTCGGCGGGGGTACCACGTTAGAACTTATAGCGTCGTATGACATCTTGTTAGCTAGCATTCCTAGCCACATACACCGGACGAGCCATGCGCCAACCGCGCACACCCCCATCGCGGGGTAGGGCCTCCGTTGCCGTCGAAGGGCTACGGTCCCGCAGCACTAAGGTTATACTAACACAACAATAAAACTCTGACGCAGCCCCTCCCCCCCCCGCCCCCCGCCCCTCCCCTACTCCCGCTGTCGTCCCGCGTCGGCATGTCCGACCCGTCGTGCTGCCCCCCCGGCGCCCTGCCTGCGTCAGCGCGAGCGCCAGCAGAGCACGAGAGCGCTGGAGAGGTGGTTGTCGACTCGGCTGGCCGGTGCGTCTACCTTGTCTCGCCGCCAACGCCCAGCACGAGAGGCTTGCTGGTCATCCACGACATCTTTGGGTTTGCTGGTGGGCGCACGCAGGCATGCTGCGACCTGCTGGCGGCACGCGGCTTCCACGTGGCGTTGGCCGACTTTTACGACGGCGCAAACATGCCTCAGATGGGTGGATTCAACGATCCGGCCGCCAGGGAGTGGCTCAAGAGTATGTCCCTCCCGGGAGCACTCCATGCGCATGCTAATCGGGCCTTCGGCCTGCTCAAGGAAAGGGGAGCCGTCTCCATCGGCGCGCTCGGCTTCTGCTGGGGCGCGTATGTGGTGTTCAAATTAAGTGCTAACGGGTCGATCCGCGCTGGCGTTTCCTGCCACCCCTCGTTAAAGATTGGTCGCATGTTCTTTGGCGAGGAAGAGAGCGAAATCTCACTGGCAAAGGCAGTTAAGTGTCCCCAATGCTTGATGCCTGCTGGAAACGACCCCGACATGTTCCGTGATGGTACAATTGCAAAGGCTGTGCAGTCCAGCGGTTCGGATTGCGTAGTGCTCGATTTCCCGGAAATGGAGCATGGATTTGTATGCCGTGGCGACTTGTCGCAGGCGGCTGTGCAACGAGACGTGGATGCTGCCCTAGCCAAGGCATCAGAGTTTCTGGGGTTGCATCTCGCCACTGCGAAATGAGGCGCAGCAGATACAGATAGCCCTTCATCACAACCTTCACAACGTGACTGGTTTTGCTGCTTCGGGGCCGTGTAGCCGAATATGGGCCTACTGCTAATAGACGTCGATGTTGTTTGGTACATTTCCAGTTGCACGGCCCTGAAACAGCAAAAGTAGCATTGATTTTGGCGCGTGTTCTTTATACCCCTGAACTTTCCCTTGCATCCATCCATCCACAAATATAGGTGAAATCCAGCTCGATGCGGAGGCCCAAGCCCACAGGTTGTTCGATACTCATCACAGTCAAGCGCTTTGCACAACTCATCCTACCATTTGCTTTAACTCAACTAAGTTTATACTTGGTTCTCCCATAGATACGGGGGCACGAGCCCCCCCGTCTCTCCACTCCTCCCCTGCCGTGGGGAGGGAACTACCCATCCTCCTGGCATGCCTGCTTGCTTGCGAGGAGCACACAGCCTTGCTGACCCACTCTCCCACTGACAGGTGACAGGCACAGGCACGCCTGGTTCGCTCGTCCTGGCCCGTCGTGGCCAGCTCATCGCTCCAACCCCCCCTCCCCCCGCCCCTGGTCGACAGGCAGACAGGTGCAGCGTGGAGCGTGGGGGCCCCAGAGGCTCAGGAGCGCCAGCGAGGGAGAGGCAGGGGAGGCCAGGGCCTAGCCCAGCCCCAACCTCCTCTGCCCCCTGAGCTAGCCTCGCCTCTCGCCGCTCGTTCGATGTCGCTCTCGCCGCCGTCCTCGCCCTCGCCCAAGCCCGCTTGCCCGCCTTCCTCTACTAACGGGCTTCAGCCCGTCAGCAACTCCGAAGTCGTCTCCTTCGCCGCGCCTGCCGCCGGCCTTGCTCCTTCCTCATTGCCTTCAGGCCCTCTGGGCCATTCCAATTCGTCACCCAGCCGTCGCTGCGATCCGCCGTCGAACGGCCAAGGGCTACCGCCTGATTTGTGCGTATCCCGATGGACGCCCGAGCTCTGGAATCGGGCCCGAGCCCGCTTTCGGGCCATAGCAGGCTATGCCGAGCACCCAAGGCCCAAGGGTCTCGGCGGCGCTAGCGCTAGCGAAGTGCCGACGTGCCGACCGACCGATAATTCAATGGAAACTCCTCGGACGGACGATATCAATAGGCCATTACTGGGTATTAATGGTATTAACTTGTTAATGGGCTTAACCAAGCCCTAGCTAGCCTTGGACCTTGGAACTTTTGGAAGGGGGGAAAGTGAAAAGTGAAAGGGAAGGGACATAAGCCTAGATGGGAAATACGGTGCAGGGGCCTGCAAATACAGCCAAATACATATGTATTTGGCCTCCGGCCAAATACATTTCAAATACATTCGAGGCCTACACCCCCGGACGCGCTTCAAATACAGCCAAATACATATGTATTTGGTCTCTGGCCAAATACGGTAAATACGTATTTCCCATCTAGGGACATAAGGGCGGTACGTCGGTGGTAAGGTGGAAGTTGCCTAGTAGCCAGTAGGTGTTAGGCCGTAATCTTCAAGTTTTTCTTTCTTCCGGTACCGAAAGCCAAATGAAAATGAAAGCAAGCCGCCTGCGCCTGCGCCTGGCCAAGGCTCAAGGCTCAAGGCTAAAGGCACAGGCTACAGGCTACAGCTACAGGCTATAACGCCCGCCCTAGCCCTGGCCGATGTGGCGATGTGGCCTGTAAGGCGAAGAAGGCTCTCATGCGCGGAGGCGTAGGAGGCGACCCGCAGCTGGTCGCCCAGCAGGAGGCGGCGGAGCTGTCCGTTGCCGATGAGGCATGGTCCCTCGTCCCTCAGCACTGCTAGGATTAAACTAGGACAACAAGAAAACTCTGACTCTGACATCTCTACTGTAAAAGGTACCTATGAATAATATTACTCTATAGTTTCCGATCTCCATAAGGAGTTTTCTTCTTCTCCTCTCCTCTCCTCTCCTCTCCTCTCCTCTCCTCTCTCATTCTCGTTCTCACTCTCACTCTCACTCTCACTCTCACTTTCTCCTCCCTCTCTCTCTCTCTCCCTCTCCCTCCCTCCCTCTCTCTCTCTCTCTCTCTCTCTCTCTCTCTCTTCTCCCTCTCTCTCTCTCTCTCTCTCTCTCTCTCTCTCTTCTCCCTCTCTCTCTCTCCCTCTCTCTCTCTCTCCCTCTCCCTCCCTCTCTCTCTCTCTCTCTCTCTCTCTCTCTCTCTCTCTCTCTCTCTCTCCCCCCGCCCTCCTCTCTCTTCCTCTCTCCCCCCTTTCTCCTCTCTCTGCAGACGGCCACAGCGGCGGCAGGGAGGCAGACAGCGCGATGCTGGCCCTGCGCTTGCTGCGGGGGACGCCCTCCCGCGGGCTCTCGCGCTCGTGTGCGTGGCGCGCGTCGAGCACTGATGCGCTGACCCGCCGCGCCGATGCCTCCAAGACTAGCCTCTCCACTGAGCAACAGCCTCCCCAGCTTGACCCTCGCGCTGTCTCTGCCTTCACTGGGGCTCCGGCAGAATTCCTCACCTCTCGCACAGTCAAGATCTTCAAGCCCTCCCCAGGCGTGCAGAATGCGACGCAGCCCACCACCGTGTGGAAAATGCAGTGGGAAGATGAGCAGACCACCCGCTGGACAAACCCGCTCATGGGATGGACCTCCACCAGAGACCCGCTCTCCAACACACACATGACACTCGAGTTTGCGTCCGCAGAGGATGCCACCCGATTTGCGCGCAACAACGGTGAGCGCGAATTGGACGGGCTACGGGCCAGAGTCAGACCCCTCACCTTCCCCATCACTTTCCCGCTTCTTCCTGCCGCCCTCCCCCCTCCCCCCCCAGCCCGAGCTGAAACATGTCTCTTCCTGCAATCCAGGTTGGAAATACCAAGTGGAGGAGCCGATCAGCCAAAATCTTGCCATGGTTTCCAAAGGACCGAAAAAGTATGCGGATAACTTTGTTTGGAAGGGCCCCAAAGGCCGGGCCTTCCCTGAGCTGTACGAGCCCCCGCCCCCCCCGCCCAAGAAGTAAGGACCGCCTATTGGTAAAAGTTGCAATTCGTATGGATGGGATGTATGCCAAGTTCGAGCGGTATCTTAACCTGGCACGCATCCACTTTTCTTGGATTGGTTGTGATGCTGTTGCCGATAGTGAGATCATCATTGCCTATACAGCTCAGATATGGTCCATTCAGTTGCATTAGGACGACTCTTTCTATGCATACGGATTGCGTACATAAAAATGCATCTAGGATTATGCTGGGAACATGGCCACCCAATGCTGGGGACATGGCCACCTATAATAAAACAACTGAGCATTAGTATCACTACTCCCACTAGCCCGGTACTAACACGACCGCCCTCAGCGCACCTGCCCGTAAACCTTGGCGCGTGCTGTTGCCACGGATACATACATACACCTATATGCACCCCTCCAAATCCAAATCTCCCCCCTCGCAGGCCCCCGGCTCCCATTCTAACTCCCCACAAGTTAAAATGAGGGAAACCCCATTGAGGCGAACCGACCTACGTCGGGCGACTCTCCGGGAAAAAGCACCGGGGGGGGGGGGGGGAGGAGGAACCTCTCGTCAAAAAAGAAGAACGGCCCTTGCACCAGCTCGCGCCGCGAGCAGTTCTCGAGAAATAAGCAACTGCGCCCCGAAGATACCTGCCACAAGGGTATTCGGAACGTCTTGAGCCGCTCCCTTCCCATCTCCCTCCTGTCGCCAGTCGCCCCCCTTCGCCCGTTTGCTAACGCAAATAGGGGTTGGCGGATATATCCGGATATATCTCTTGGATATTTGGGCGGCTTTGGCGGGCGAAGATATCCGCGGATATTTCGTGGATATTTGGGTCAGAGTTCGCCGCTCCCAGTGGCTCGCCCCAAAAACAAAACCCCTTGCGCGACGCCCCCCCCCCCCCCCCGCCCGCCCCCCTCCACAATGCGCAGAGGTGATGCCCCCCCCGCATGTGCCTTGTGCCTAAGTCGCGTTCCGTCAAAAGAGGGCCAGGTGATTTTTTTGTATACGTGTGTTTTCTTTTTGCAATACTAATATCCCTGCGTGGGAACTTTCCGCGCGCCGTCGGGTTTCGTCATTCTCCGCGGGGACGCCATGGAAGTTTCCGCACGCCGTCACGGGTGCGCAGAAACGGGTTTCGGCAGGCATCCTCTACTTTCTACTCACGTAGGAAACTTTCTACACCCCCACTCCCCCGGCCCTTTCCCCCCCGCCATCAGGCGACTCCCCCCGTGCACTACTAGGGGGATAGGGGAAAAGGGCTTAGATATGGTCGGTGGCCCGCGCCCCCCCCCGGTGATCCGTTCCCCCCTTCCTCCTATGCCTACCGGGCTGGCGGCGGCCTCGGTCCCGACTTATCCTGTAAACAGGTGCGGGACTTACCTATTTTCCGGTGAGCGGAGCTCTCGCTCTGCCCACTCCCTTCT
>CM030945.1:1347678-1410698 GCA_018136815.1 Isochrysis galbana | reverse complement strand
CCGGACGGAGAACAACCATCGTGCGGAGGCGGCGGTGGACTTCTGGGTCGTTACCACACTCGCCACTGCCGCCTCGCAGAGAAAACGAATGTATGGTTGGCAAACGACGGGTTATGAGCTCCGTCGCCCGTGCCATACTTCCACAAGTCTGCCTCGGCGTACCAGATGGAGCCCGGGGACGAAAGGCGCAGTACGCGCAGCCGTTGGCGTCGGTCCACTCCTTGACGTCGCGGTCTAAGTCGTCGAGACGCGGCGCCGTCATGGTGGCATCCGAGGGACGGCAGCGCGTGAGCGCAGCGCGAAGGGCCGGGTGACCCGCGTAACGAGAGATTTGCCAGAAGCGGGCTCGCGCTCGAGACCAGCTACCTGGATCCCATTCCGAGAGGCCCGAATCGGCCGGAAGCCCAAGGCCGTTCGGAGGGGGATCACATTGGCGACGGGAAGACGTGCTTTTGCCGAGGGACGGTCAAGAAGTGCGTCCGGTAACGGAGACGATGCGGAGTAATTCGTAGGCGGAGGCGGAGCCCGACGATTGTCAGCGCCAGTCGCCTTGCGGTTCGAGTTGTTGTTTTGCGATTTTAATGCCTCGGCCACCGCCGCTTGGACGGCGGCGACCATCGAAGCCGTAGTGTCTGCGGGTTAGAGGCAGTCTTAGCAACCTTGGCGGTCTTGGTGGACTTGGAAGTAGTCGCCGGCGGCGTCACGGCGGCGACCGTGACCGACGCTTGTTGGCCAGCGCGGGCTTGTTCGTACGGGCTCAGGTAGCGCTGGCAGAGGTTGACGCACGAAAGGGCCGAACGAGGGAGCTCGTGGTTCTCGACGCGGAAGCGAGTCTTCGCAAGACACTCGCCGAACTTGGTCGCGTTATCCACGCCGCGAGCCGCGTCGACCTTGTCGTTCCGAATGATGGACTCGAATCGTTGATTGATATCGTGCGACATGTTTGGGTGGTCCCAGACCGTCGTGGCATCCACCTTCGCGTCACCCATCTTGCGGACGTACGCGCGCACCAAATTCTTGGATAACTCTAAGAGATCGGAGCCGGCTTCACGGGCTACGAGGCGGTCCCACTCCATGGAGGCGGAGTCTTTGGCGAAGCCGGGCACGTTGGCCGCGAAAGTGGCGTCGCACTTGCGGAGAAGCACGTCGCAGGCCAGCGCGGGATTGAGAGAGAGAACCGGATCTTCGGCGAGATCGAGGAGGAAGGCGTAAATCCTTTGGTTGCCGGTGGTGCACAAGTTGGCGGCCGCTAGCAAGGATGTAAAGATTTCACGGTGGTCGCAGCCGAGCGAGAGGGCGCGCTCGAGTGGCTTGATGAAGGACAGACGAAAATCATTCCAGGAGGTGGCCGCTGTCTGGACGTTGTCCGAGGCCAGGCCCTTGGGGAACTTGATCTCGGAAAGCTCTTTGCCCATTCGGACTTGGTGATGGAGGGTGCGGTCGAGGAAGAAGCGGCTCCGAGCCCACTTGGTCACGTGCTCCTTCTCGAAAAACACACGGTAGTGCCAAACATTGCCGGCCCGAGAGAGGCCGCCGTTGAGAATGGCGTGGATTAGCTCGAAATCGTCGGAGTTCTTGTAGAGAGAAGCTACCTCATAGGGGGACATGTTAAACAGTTGGTCCCATGAGGCTAGGATGACCTCTCGCTCAGAAACATCCCCGGCGAGGCTTGGATCGACGGGATGCCGCCGAGTCGCCGGATTTGGAAGCGAGCGGAGGCCCGCGACGGTGGGTGGAGGTTGGGGATCAGAAACAGGCTTGACAGACGGGACAGGAACGGGTGTATTGGGTACGGGATCGGAAATCGGATTTGGCGGAACGGAGAACGGCGCGGCGGGCAAAGGTTGAGAAGGGAACTTGGCCGAGGCAGGGGGAGCACCGATGGAGTTGTCTCCTTCTTCCACAAGCGGTGGCGAAGTTTCGACTCGAGACGAAGTCGTAGTGCCCGCTTGGCCCTGTAGAATGTTGAGTATCGTGTTGAAGGTAGACCCCACCTCTCGCTGAAATTCTTCGTGGCGCTGGGCGGCTTGGAGGGTAGAGGACTCGAGGCGGTCGACAGCGCCGCGGAGAGCCTCGATCTGGACTTGTTGGTCCATGATTTGGGCGGCGCCGACGGTGGCGGTCGGAGGTGGAACGACGTTACGTTTGGGGTACGAATACGTCGACGGGGGTGGAACAAACTCTTCATATGGTGGGGGCTCGAAAGGAGGGAGGGACCGGACGGAACCCACATCATCTTCAGCACCAACCACAGAGGGATTGAGAGAGGAAGGAACACTTGGCAAAGGATCAGCGAAAGAAAGGAGAGGAAAGGCCACCGGTGGAGCAACGGACGAGGCTAGAGGACCCATTCCAGCTCCAGTTGACGGGGTGTGAGTAGAGGCCCGCGGAGGCGGCGGAACTTCGACCGTCGGCGCGGAGAGGCGAGAGGGGGGGAGAACTGGCTCGGAAAGGCTCTCCTTTGAAGAAGGGAGGGGTCCCACGAGGCTCTCTTCCCCAGGAGACTTCGACCCGAACAGTTCGGGAAGAGAAGAAGAAGAGACGGGCTCATGACGCGGGGACGATGAAGATTTCTCAAGGGAAGAACTCGACGTGACGACCGGAGCCGAAGGCGCGAGCGAAGATTTTGTGCTTGTCAGAGCAAGGCTCATCTCACTCTTGGAGATGGCCTGCGAGGGCGCGCCGGCAGCTAGCGCGGAATGCGGTTCTTGCGGGGAGCTCATGGAGCTTTCCTCGGGGGTGACTACGGGCATGGTGATCGACGCACGACGCACGACGCACGGAGGGCGCGGAAGTGTGGAAGGAGGCTTGTGGGAGGTGGTGGCAGGCGACTGGGGGTGGCTCAGGCGCGTGCTTGGCTGGTATTGACTCGTTGACTCGGGGTATAGACTCGGGAACTCGGGGGGCTCGCTTGGGAACACGGTGGGACTCGACGAAGTTGCTACAAAAACACTCACAAGAAACCCAAACCCCAACGACCTTGGGCTCAGAAAACTAACGTAAACACTCCGGAATCATACGATAAACAAACCCTCCCCGTGCGACAAAGGCTGAGGTCGCGATCGCTCGTCATGCGCGAAGAAATACGGAAAGAGAGCGCAAAACTACGCAAACGAAGGGTTCAAACTATCGTTAAAGTGAAAACTCGTCCGCTGAAGCCAACGCGGAGGGTCGAGGAGAGGTCCAAACTCGCGCGGGGGGAAGAAGGCGATGTGCAGAGAGAACTTCTAGACAAGCGACGAGCAAGGGGCGACGAAACAAGACGCGAGACGCGGGGCGCGTGCCATTCGTTCTTCCTTTCTTTCACCGAAAACGCGGCGAAACTAACGTTAAACATCGGTACCCCCTCCGCGAGAATCGCGAAGAAGAACGGACGAGATGGAGGCAATCATCGAAGGAATCGCGAGAGGAATCGAAGCGAGGGGGGGAAACAGCGCGCGCGGGGGGGGAACGAACGACGGCCGGAGGAAACGAACCGCGCGCGGAGGAGAAGAACCTCGCGCGGGGGGGGAATAATATAACGGCCGGAGGCGACGGATGGCACGCCGAGAGGAAGAACCTGCCGCGGGGGGCGAGGGACCGAGGGCACGGCGGGGCAGCGTGGGAGGGCGCGAGGGTGATCTCGGAGCGAGATCGCGTCCTTTCCCTCGCGGAGCGCAGAGAGACCCCCACGGAACATCCTGGGACCGGAGAATGTTTTGGACGAAACTTCCCTCCGTCGGCCGAGGAGAGGAGGACGGAGAGAGAGAGAGAGAGAGTCTCGCAGAGCAACTGCGGAACGAGAAGTCGAAGTCATGCCGGTTTATTACCTTAAACGAGCCAACAATTATAGTAACAGCAAAAACAAAATTCGAATCGCAAATTTCGAGACCAAAATCTGCAAACCTGGACTTGAGACCATGGGGAATCCGAATCTGTGTGTCTTGTGCGTCAGTGGCAACACGGGGAACTGTTCAATTGTAATTGTGAGCGCGTACCTTACACGAATATTCATGCCTACAGCCTTCAGATGGGCAGGAATACAACACCCCGGTGATCATTCCCCCCCTTCCTCCTGTGTCTCCGGGTGGGCGGCGGCCTCGGTCCCGACTTATCCTGTAGGGCTGTAAAGAGTAAACAGTAATAAACAGGCGCGGGACTTGGACTTCCCCATTTCCCATTTTTCGGTGGGCGGAGCTTTTGCTTTTGCTCACGAGCCTCGCTCCTCCGCCGCTCTCTCACCCCTCTCCTGCTGCGCGGGCGATGACGCGCCTGCGCGCCTGCGGCAGGCCTCCGGCTTCCCATTGGCGAACCTTGGAGGCTCTTAGAGGCCAGCTCAAGAGCTCAGGGAACACAAATAACAAAGGAGGCTAGGGCGGGGCCCTCGCCTCCCCTGCCTCTCCCTCGCTGGCGCTCCGGAGCCTTTGGCGCCCCCACGCTGCACCTGTCTGCCTGTCGGCCAGGGGGGGAGGAGGGAGGAGGGGTTGGAGCAATGGGCCGGCCTCGACAGACCGGGGTGGGCAAATAGGGCGAGCCTGTGACCTGTGAGCGAGAGAGTGGGTCAGTGGGAGAGAGTGGGTCAGTGGGTCAGTAGTCAGTAGGGTTGTCTGCTCCTGGCAAGCCATAGGGCATGCCGGGAGGATGGGTGGTTCCTCCCCCACAGCGGGGGAGGACTAGAGAGGGGGGGGCTCGTGCCCCCCCATGGGAGACCCAAGTATAAACTTAGTTACTGTTCCCCACATATATACTCCTATTAGCACAGGGGTCGGGGGACTTGTACACAGGCAAGACCATTAGTGGATTTCTTTTCTTTTCATTTTTTACACTCAGATTAGAGAAGTGGATGCCGCCGGCGGCGCTGCTGATGGCGGCAGCAGCGTCCACCATCTCCGAGGCGCTTCACACGGTCGAGACGGGAGGCAGGGGCGTGCTGCGCGTGCGCGAGGTGGTTGGACAAGGCGCGCCGCCCCTCCTCACCCTCGTCACTGTACACCCGTGGACATCCCTCGGTGGTGGAGAGCACAACACTCTCCACCTCGGCCGACACCTCGCGGCCGCAGGACTCAGAGCTCTGACCTTTGAGCTGAACGCGTCATCGGCATTGTGGGGGATTGCGACGGCACACGCGGCGGAAATTCAGCAGGTTGTATACGTCGCACGATGGGCCGAACGCACCTTTGGAGTGCCGGTCGTGCTGCTCGGCTCGTCCGCAGGAGCGCCGATCGCCGGCTCGGCGCTAGCGCGATTGCCCGGCGCGTTTGCGTACGTCGCGGTGGGATACACGTGGGGGGGCATCGCGATGCTGGCGTTCGGACGGCACTACCGCCCGCTCTACGCCTGCGCCCACCCCAAGCTCTTCATCATGGGCGAGCGCGACGAGTTTACGGCGCCGGAGACGCTCCGGCGGTACGTTGGCCGGCTGGCAGGTGACGAAAACGAGGTGGTCATCGTGCCCGGTGTGGGACATTTTGAGCTGGAGCATCCGGCGTACGACGGCGAGGTGGTCGATCGTGTTGTCGCTTGGCTCGAGCGCCGACTCCGTGAGCGAGCAGGCGCCGGCGCCGCCACGGGGCTGCCAGCCGCGGCCGACAGCCGGCAGCCTAAGTGCGATCAGTGAACGCAATGGCCCAGTCTGTCATCGGACGGACTCCTCCTTGGGCTCACGCAAGTCCTCGTCGTACAAATGCTTGTGCCTCGCCTTGTGCCTTTGCGGCCGGCTGCTTGCTCATCTTGTGCCATGGTGTGCCGCACTCTGGCCGCCATAGCCAGCCGTTCCGCAGCAAGCATATCCGTGCACGCCCTCCCCTGTGCATCTGTACTAGCTTGTGGGCAAGGCGGTTCGCTGGGATCCTTAATGTTAAAGACTTCACCAAGCGGCCATATCAGTGCGCTAACTTCCACATAGACGGCACGAGAGTGGGGCTGTCATTGTGTGTGCTGCTCACTTGTTTGCGCAATGTCTTTGTGCATCAAGCGAGGCATGTACGACTCACTTGCGATCCACGCTCAAATGTGCGACGGGCGGCGAGTACGGGTGGCACCGAGAATGAAATTCATTTTTAACAATTTTCATGGGTCGCGGCGCGGCAAAAGGGCGGGAATGGCGCTCACTCAAGACGTACAGGACTCTCTGCCGCGGCAAGCGCAAGCACCTTTCCCCCTAATGCCACCCAGCGCTTCACTAGCTCTCTACCTGCGCGAGCACTAGCCGGAGCGCCCCTCCCTCCACGCTCAGACGGCCCCCCACGCCAGGATCCTGTTTTGGTCTCGCAGGCAAGGGGCCTAATGGGAGGGTGAGTGGCAACGTGGCAACTCATCAAAGAGCAAAGAGGAGCTGTGGGGAAGGAGATGTCTGATTGCGCTGATTGGGGGCGCTATACCCTTGAGAGGGTGCAACTCGAGGTTCCCTTTTATTGTCACGCCCCTCCCGGCTTTTTAGGTATATAATTACGCTAGGCATGGGCCGCGACGCCGCCTCAAGACATGTCCTCCCTTTTGTCTTGAGTTGAAATTATTGGTGCTTGAAACAGTAGGACTGGGAACACCCTCCGAAAAGGCCTAACGCGTTTAAGGGTGTAAGTGGATTTCAGCTAATGTGGGTGTAAGGTGTTAGGAGAAACAGCGAACGTGTTAGCAAGGTGTTAGGGCATATTTCAGGGGTGTTAACACTGTTTGGGGTGTTAACATGTTAACACACGTACGAACACATCCACCTATATCGATATATATCTTTCCCGCGGGGAGCGGGGAGCGGGGAACGCGCGTGAGGCGTGAGGGGCGAGGAGCGGGCGTGCGTGAACGATGGGTGGGGCGCAAGCGCACAGCCCACAACACCCCCGACTCAGACGACGTATGAGGTATCCTGACGAGCCCGTTGCGATTGTGGTTGCGACCGACGAGGCAACACCAGATGGAAAAGGAAAGAGAGAGATCGAACTTGACCATCTTTATCCCACCCTGGAGATGAGTGAGATGAGATCCGTCGCTAGCTCCAGCTTCGTGATTGCAGAGAAGCGGAGAGAAGGAGGGAGGGCGCTGCGACGGAGAGAGAGAGAGAGCGAGCGAGGGAGGGAGAGGGAGAGAGATGGAGGGAGATGGAGAGAGAGAGAGAGGGAGAGAGAGGGAGAGAGAGAGAGGGGGGGGGGGGGGGGGGGGGCGGCGGGGGGGGGGGGGGGGAGGGGGGAGAGGGGGAGGGAAGGGAGACGGAAGGAGATGGAAGGAGGAAGAAGGGCGAGATCGCTTGGGGAGGCGGAGGGAGATGTGGTGAGACGGTTCGGTGGTGAGACGGATGGCGGCGGTGCCGGTCCTGTCCCCAACGGGAGGGAACGACTTCCAAAAGAAGAAGCTGTCCCACTCGATGAGAGAGTCTCTAGAGCGGTTTTCCTCGGAGGAGGGAGGGGGGGAGAGAGAGAGGAAGAGAGAGGGAGAGAGAGAGAGAGAGAGAGAGAGAGAGAGAGAGGGAGAGAGAGAGAGAGAGAGAGAGAGAGAGAGAGAGAGAGAGAGAGAGAGAGAGAGAGAGAGAGAGGGAGAGAGGGGGGGAGGGAGAGGAGAGAGAGAGAGAGAGAGAGAGAGAGAGAGAGAGAGAGGAGAGGAGGGAGGGAGGAGAGGAGAGAGAGAGAGAGAGGAGAGAGAGAGAGAGAGGAGAGAGAGAGAGAGAGAGAGAGAGAGAGAGAGACGAGAGAGAGAGAGAGAGAGAGAGAGGGAGAGAGGGAGGGAGGAGAGAGAGAGAGAGAGAGAGAGAGAGAGAGAGAGAGAGAGACAGAGAGAGAGAGAGAGAGAGAGAGAGAGAGAGAGAGAGAGAGAGAGAGAGAGGGGGGGGGGGGGGGGAGAGAGAGAGAGAGAAGGTGGGGTGGGGGGGGGGGGGGGGGGGGGGGGAAGGGAGACGGAAGGAGATGAGGGGGCGGGGGGGAAAATCGAGACGGAAGTGCGGGACTTCCAAAGATTTCTCGAGAGAGGGTAGATATCTACGTAGAGAAGGGGAGGGGGGGGGGCTAGGGAGAGTCGCGACGAGTCAGGCGGGCGGCGAAGAAGAGAGAGAGCTAGCAGCCGGAGAGGGGGCGCGAGTACGAGGAAGAAAGCAGCGTTCCTCTGGGAAGTCTGCGAGCCTGTCCCCCCCCCTTCTTTCTCTACGTTCCCCTCTCACCCTCTCTCTCTCTCTCGTCTGCGATCGGGGTGTCCCCCCGCCAAGCCTCCCAGCCAGAGCCTCCCAGCCAGATGCCGCGAGTGCGCGCGCAGCGCGAGGCTCCCTACGATCCAACCGAGTTGCCCTCGTTCACGCGAAGCTTCCGCCTCGGCGCACTGCCCCAAATCACCGCCTGCGGAGCTGTGGAAGATGCGTGTGAGCTGCGGGGAATGGTGAAAATGTGTGGAGCGGTGGTCGGCGAGACCTTCCTCGAGCTCAAGAGCGGCGGGCAGGTGGCGATCAAGCTGCCGGAACTCGGTGAGAACGTACTCACAGCATATACCTTCACTCTCGACGTGCGCGTGCAGCTGGTCGAGGGGGAACCCGAGGGCGAGCGCGTCTTCATGCCACTGCTCGACGGGATGCTTGCTCTCGGACCACAAGGCGAGCTTCTCGCAAGCAAGAGCGCGCAGGGCGAATCCACGCGACGGACCAAGGAAAAGCTACCAGGACACTCTTCACCCTCTCCGCCTGTGCGCATGCGCTCAATGCGCTGGCATCGCGTGGTGCTCACCGTAAGCGCGGAGCATGCACCAGGCGCTGTCGCCGCGTACCTTGATGGTGAGCTCGCAGCGGAGTGGGAGCTCACTGCCGACCTGTTGGAGGAGTGGCGATATAGCCCAGCGTCACCCCTCATCATCCGCGCCGGTCGCCGAGACAGTCCGCTGCAGCTGCGTCTAGTCGACGCGCTGCCATCGCATCTCGACGGCATCGCGGTGCTCAAGCGCGAGGCGTTCATGAAGGTTTTCATCGAGGGGCGCGACGACGGGGCGCTCGAGCTGGACGATCATGCCCGCAAGCGGCTTGCGCTATTCCCGGCGCTCGGCAAGGAAGCAATGCCCATTTGGCGCAGCTCAGGCTTCCTAGGCCAGTTCATGGACCCGTTTGGCACTGCCGTTGGTAGCGCATGCCACGAGGCGCTGCAGGTGCTCCTGCTTGGCTTCCGTGTTCTTACTGCTTCGGCGCCCGCGCTCGAGCCCAGGAAGGAGTTGCAAGACGCGCCCAACACGATCAAGTCTGACTCGCTTCTTCACGAGCTCGCGCAGCTCATATGCCTGCCAGCGCCGGACGAGATCGTGGCGGCCGAGAAGCGATGGAAGACGGTGGAGGCCGCCTTAGCGGCACTCGATGAGACGCAGGCGCTTTGGAAAGAGTACGAGGACTATGTCCTAGAAGGCGGTGCGCCCAATTCTGTCCCCCCTGTCGTGCACGCGGCACTGCAGACAATCGAGCGAAGCTCGCCTGATGGCTTCAGCCTGTTGCCGCTCGGCTGGCCTACCCGCCGCGGCTGGCACTTTGTGGCGCTTGTGGTGGGGACGGAGCCTCGCTCAGTGTCGCCTGGCACGGCTGAAGAGCCAGCAGGGACGAGGTTGCCTGCCACAACCGCGTGGTACCGGATCGCTGTCGTCAACGTCGGCGACGAAGGCATCGAATATCACGGGCCTTCTTCGGCAGCCGCGCCACCCAAGCTCAAACAGCGCTCGACGCTCTGCCTCCAGTCGGTGCGTGCGCCGCGGCTGTGCGATGAGGGGTTCTGGACGATGTCATACGGCCGGCTGGGACATTCTTCAGCCAAAGATGACAAGCAGGCGCAGCACTTCTACCAGATATTGTTACCCTGGCTTGCTGAAGAACCGCTGGCCACGGTGGTTGCTCGCTCGGCTGAAGACCCGGCGTGCCCGTGGCGCACGCCGCAGTACAGCGACTCGAGTGCTTATCGCTCGCTGCTCGAGGCGGTGCGGTACATGCTACTGCGCGGCTCATCACATGGAGCGCCACTGCGGCCCGGGCAGACCAAATTAGTGATGCTTGCTGTTCGGCTGGCGCTCTTCCAGCTCGCGAGACTCGACCTCGAGCACGTCGGCCACCTATCATCAAACGACCAATCCCTCTTACGCTTGGCGTCAAAGCAGCTGGCTCTGGCGACGGTAAAGGCGCGCGACCAAGGCTTGATGCCCGGCCATCTGCTGATCGCGGTCCACAAGCAAATCGATGCATTTCATTGCTTGATAGATTCTAAGCCCCTCAAGCAGAGCGAAGACTCGCTGCCCGAGCTACTCGCTCATATGAACTACGACCCCGCCTCGGTCGCTGCGGCTCTCCACCCATACTTTGATCGAGCGATGTTTGTAGACGTTCGCGGGATGGAGGGCACGCGCGCACCAATGCCGAAGCAGATGCCCATCGACTTTCTCCAGCTTGCCGACCGCGTGAGCGCGCCGTCAGAAGCGCTCACAGCGCTGAAGCGCGTCGAGTTTGTCTGCTTGCAGCTGGATGGGCTTGCTCGGCAGGGCGCGGTGCTCTTTCCCTCGCTGCTCAAGAGCTCCTTGTTGCAGCAAGTGTTCACATGCACGTGCCCCGTGCCACTACCACCGGGACTGCGTGACAGGGCGCACCGCGTCAACGCTTGGGACTTTTCAGAGTGCGGCCTCACGGCTGAAACCCAGCTCGGGTTCCTCCAGTTGCTTCAGAGGCTCGCCGAGCACTACGCCTCGGCCGTGCTCTCAATCCAGCCGTCGCAGGCCTTCGAAGCGTCCAAGCTTGCGGTCTTCGGCGTCATGGCCGCCATCGCTGACCATGTGCTTCGCCAAAAAGCTTCCGACGGGCCGTCGGTAATCTCGCTCACGCTGCTTGGTGAAGAGCTTAATCCGTACGACAGGCATCTGCGCGGAGGCGTCGGCCGGTTGAGCTCGTCGCCGTTTGGGATGCGCGCGGACGCCTTCTATAGGCAGTCGGAGTCACTTGAGATCACTTCCCCCGAGGCCAACGTTGCGCGCGCCGCCGTGCTCGACTATTTCCACGAGCAGAGTGTGGCGGACGGAAAGCTTCTCTTTGCTTTCGAAGACGACGGGTGGACCATGCAGGTGCGCGCACGCTTAGTCACAGATGCTCGCCGCCGCCGCCTCTCTTCGCGACCCAGCCTCGCCTCTCGACTCCCCAGTCCTACCCGCAACGTCGCCCACTACCCGTCTGCGTGCCCCGCCTGGGTTCGGCTCATGTAGATTGGGCCAACTGAGCTCGATTTCAACCAGCGCGTAGCCAACTACCACTACTATCTCCTTGAAGACGGCCAGAGCGCGACAGCCAAGATGCTAGCTGCCCAGCTTTTCGTCGGACGAGTCGGCGAGATGGATTTTCTACTACACAACTTTCCCGAGTACAGGGCGTACCGCGACGTCGTCTTTTGGTTCAAATACATGTTGTGCACCGACTCTGAGGTCTTCCCGCCGACAAGGGAGCCGTCGGAGCCGTACCTGCGCGAGGACGCTACACTCGAGTGGTCGATTAGCTCGATGAGAGACATCTACGAGGACGAGAAATTCAATCAAGCCCCGATGTATGTCGTCAAGGCCTTCGGTGCACGCCGCGCGGGCGACAAACCGTGCGTGCTCAGCCGACGACCTGACAACTGCAAGCCTCGGCCATCGCCATCAGGACTGCGTTGGCCATCTAGTGCCGACCCAAACTCGGTCCAGCTAGCGCGGCCAGTAAAAACGGAGGATGACATCCTTCATATCCGCGAGCTGCCGGACTTTGGGCAATGCCTCGGCCAGGCCGACGTCGAACTCCTACTTTCCTATTTGACAGTTCCCTACCTGCGGCTTCCGCTTTGCCTAGAGTTTTTTGCCACACAAAACCGCGTGCACGCTCTCGGCTCGGCCGAAATACGCCGGTTGCTGTGGGGCGTGATCTTCGAGCCCGGCCGATGCCTCCCTTCACAATACCTTGACCGGGCGCCCTCACTTGTGCCCGCTCCGGAGGATGAGCGAGTGCTGCTGGGGACACCGTATGGGTTGCTGTTAAACGAGTGTGCTAAGGCGCCACAGCTCGTACCGCGGTACGCGCGCGAGCTGCTCGAGGCGGCGCTGGCGCTGCGCACCCACACGTACCATTGTAAGACCACGGAGGTGATTGAGTACACGTGCCGGCTGTTGGTGCACGTCGAGTCCGCAGTCAGCTTTGTCCTTAGCCTTGCGCGCGGTGAGCACCCGTCGTTGCGCCTTGAGCAACTTCCAGGGTTCGAGCTTACCGCCGATGCGCGCCTTCAGCTCGAAAATCACTTCGAGGCGTCGCAGCGCCTGCTACGGCAGCGGCTGCGTAAGATGCTTTTAGGCTGGCTAGCTGAACTCCAGGTTTGCATGTTTGCCCGGTGGAATCGACACCTGACCACCCTTCTTTTGTTCTCTCTCAATTCCTCCCTCAACCCTCTCTTGTGTTCCCACCATGACAGACTGAGGAGCTCGACGCGCGAACATTCGCGCCCAATAAGGTCGATGCATTTTGCTTACAGATGGAATCTGTGCACGCCCACTTGATTCTGTGTATGCGCAACACGCGGCCGGTAGAACTCGAGTTGTCCGACGTGCGCCAGCTTTTGCTCTCCTTCATGTACCTTCAGCGCCGCCACAAATGGAATGCACCGCTACCTAAGCCGCCGGAGGTGGGTCAACGCTGCGAATGGCAGGGGCTGCCGTGATGTTGCGGCCACGAATGGCGTTGGGCCCGCCGCATCGCTGCAACCCACCATCGCCACTATGGCTCCCTGGCCATGACGAATTTGCCTGCCACCGCGGTCACCCTGCCTCCAGGTGGCACTGCCCGTCTCGGAGCCGTTACTTTTCGACATCTTGCAAAAACAGCGGCGTGCCATCGTAGCATGGTTCGAGGCGCAGGAGAAGCGCGGTGACAAGGCGGTACAAGCAATGCAGGAGCTCCTGCATGAGATTTTTGAGTCCGGCACGGGCGACGTCGACCACATCACCGCATGGGCGCGCTTCGAGGGGACTGCGTCGGCAGGCCGCTATGCCTCCATCTTCTTCCGCCTGATGGATAAGGGGGGTGCACTGCCGAAGATGCCTACGGTGTTGCGCCATGTTTCTGACCTCGAACCCGACGTCGAAGTGAACTTGCAGCTGCTGCAGGTGACCGTCAAGGGGCGCTTCCTTCAAGCACTAGAGGGCGAGTTTGCCTCCCACCCCGATATGGAAACGCTTTTCGGGACTGATCGCTCAACGATGCAGTGTGTGATGAACGGCAACTACGAGCATATGAGGGAGCGCCTACTCATCTCGCACCCGTTCAAACTGCAGATGTGGACACCCGACAAGCGTCCGGCCGCGATGCCGCCGCGCTTCGGCCGTATCGCATTTGTGGGGAAGCGGCCGGATGCGTTGCCGATGTACTTGAAGTGGGTGGCTGAGGCTTTCGTGCCGCTCAAAGATGCGAACGCAGCGTACCATGTCATGAGCAAGGACGACGAGACGAGGGAGATCGCGTGGTACTTCACCGAGCGGGCGCTCCCCGACCCACGCACGGCAGTGGTATTGCTGCTAGCGCGCGATCCCTTCAGCCAGCAAGTGTTCAAAGAGTCGCTCGTGTACAAGTTTCCTCGCATGGCACAAGTATGGGCAGTGTATGCTCACGGTCGTCGCTTCTACCGTGCGCTCGAGCACACCACCAATGCATCGCTCACCGTGCACTCCATCCAGCCCGACCCATCGGAGCGTGTGACATCCTGGCCTGCGTGGGGCCGCCACGAGGCGTATGAAAGGGCGAGTCCGCAGGAGCCGTCACTTGTGATCATCCGCAAACGACTTGTCGGGCCTAAGCCCGACAATGAGGATCCAGAGCTTCGCGTAACCAAGGCCGAGGCATCGCGGGCAAGGGAGCGCGCGATTGCGCGCGCCGAGGAATGCCAACTGAATGAGACAGCAGCGCGGCTGGAGGCGGCCGAGAACACGACACGGCAACAAGCCGACCTCGCCGCGCGTGGCGCCTTGCCCGAAGAGGTACCAATAATCGACGACTGGGACGAGTCGCCGCAAGGTAGCTCAGTGACAGACTCCACCCGCCACTCTGCATCGTGCAACCGCAATAACAGCTACCGTGCGCAGGGCGCAGACGCGCATGGCTTCGGAGCTGACGACGATGGGGAGGAGGAGCTGGCCTATTTGTCTTCATCCAGCCCGCATCTCATCCAACCAATGCAGGAAAAACTAGAAATCCGTCGGCTACAGTGCGATGCCATAGCATCGTCCTGGCAAGAGTCTAACGACCACCCCGGTGGGTCACCGGGGGCATGTGCCGTGTACCGTGTTAAAGAGGCGTATGTAGCGGGCGATTTGTCTGAGGACGCCGGCCACATGCTTGAGCCTGGCGAAGCGTACGGCGACGTTGAGCGTGTCCGCGGCTTCTGGCTTAGCGGCGCGGGTATCGGGCTAGCCAACGGGTTCTACGTCAGGAAGGGAGGGAACGAGGGCGACTTGCCAAGGTTTCGGATGCGTGAGTTCGAGCTGCGCTTGGAGAACACAACTATGGGCAGAGCGTGGGCAGTTTGGCACGTGCCTGATACAAGCATACCAGATTCTACCCCTACTGAATGCTATGTAAGCGATGCCCTCGCTTCTACCAAAGCACAACAAAATGGGCCAGCAGTCGGTCAGGTGCATGTCTACCCAAGCTGTACCGAAGGAGTTTGGCGTGTGTCGCAAGCGCAAGTGGGAAAATACGCCGAACCCCCACCAGTTGTGCGCGCCGTGTTGCTTCCTACAGAGGAGCTCAGCCATGACGCGGCCGGCGCTGGCGTATTCCATTGGAGGCCGACACAGGGCGTGTACCTCAATGGCGATGAGGCGCACCAAGAAACGACTGGGAGAAAATACATATTTGGCGGCCAGGTTATGCGCTCGGGTGTGTGGCGTTGGACCGTCGAGATCGTGACTTCTAAAGACAGGGACGGCGAGGGCATGTTGATTGGGATTGCTAATGCGGAGAAGGCGACGACCGACCGCTCAGGCGAGTACTTCATGGCGCATAATTACAGAAACAGTTTGAGCATAAAGAAACCCGGTGAGGATTGTCGCACAATCGAAAACATAAAGTTGCCGAGGCTGAAAAATGGCTCAAAGGTTGACTTGGTTCTCGACATGACAAAGAAGGTGTTCACATGGGCATTTGATGGCGACGCGCCGATGACATTGTCGGACAAGCTTGCAATTCCCAAGGCCGCAGTACTGTGCTGCACGTTGAATTATTGCAAAGATGCAGTGCGCATCTCCAATGTCGAGTGCACACCGACGGACCAGTGGGTGGCTCACACAACTATGCTTGGCCGACGCTTCGTGCTGTGCCAGCGTGCCCCAGGCAACGACAGTAGGAACGGCGCGAAGACCGACGCGCGTGCTGCGGCGTGCGAGCCCGCGCGTGCATTGCTTGAACACGGCGGCGCTGTGTTTCTCTTGCCCGAGGACGGGGCCGGTGACGGTGTGATGCGAGTAAAGGCTATCAATGTAAAACCCGATGCCGGTGGTGCTCGCGTCTCGAGTGAGGTTATGCACGTGTCGCACTCGGGTCGTACCATCCAACGCGGCCCCCTCAGCTCGGTCGAAGTGGCGCTGCGCACCGCCGAGCGCAAGCGGGCCGGGGTCACCGAAGACGAAGCACCATTTGAGGTCGCGACGGTTAATGCCGACACCACGGAGGAGGATCCGGCACACAAGATTGTGCAAGCGTTTCTGCAACTTGATGCGAGCTCTGACAATGGGATGGCGATGCGCGGCACTCTCAGCGACACGAGCGGCACTGAGCTTTTGTCCCAGACTCTTGATAACTCAGTGGGTCTGCGCCCGCTCGCCGAAGACCATAGCTATTCAGTTGTAGAGGTGAGCGCCGAATGGGGCGCTGTCCGCCATGTCGTTGTGCTACAGCGCGTGCCCACACCGCACGGCCTCCCCGTCATGCTGCCGCAAGGTGCGCACCTCTCGCACGCGAGCGGCGCGCCGGCAGGGCCTAAGTTGGATCGCCCACCCAATTTGTCGAGCGATGACAACGAGCTTGACGTGCTTCAGCACATGGGTACGCAAATGGGCCGCATCGCGCATTGGCTAAAGGAGCAGATGAGTGCGATGCAAAGTCGTATTTGGAAACTTGAGACGGCAAAGGCGCGTTTTGACGCGGCAGAAGAGCGCCGGCGAAAGGACACGAGTTTGGAAGAGATGGAGCAATACATGCCGCCACGCACTCTACAGGGCTTGCTGCCGACAGCGCTGCTCGAGAGCTACGACTTCTACGAGGATTGCTCACAGGTGAGCAACAAAAGGCAGACTAGCCGCCGATCTCTTGTCTATAGCCCGGACACGTCTTCGTGCGAGCTTGACACAGCTCTGCGACGAGCCGCTGCCATCAAATTCCTCAAATTTTGTCTCCCCATCGGGCTATCTTCAACCAACCTCCTGCCTCACTATTTGAACCACCACTTCTCCCACCTTTCACTCTAGGTGGGTGTGTTCCGCGGCTATCCGCAGCGGCCGGCCAACTTCAAAGTCCCTGAAGACACTGCGGGCGACGAGACGGAGCGCTGGCGCATTGAAGCGGAGGCCCGCCGCTTTCGGCTACACCCGCAGAAGCTCGAGGCGTACGTGCACATCCTCGAGGTGCGGCTTGTAAAACCGCCAGACGAACACGCGTCCCTCCAATTGTACGCGGGCACTCACGTCTTTGCGCTCGTGCGACGACTACCAATGGCGGCGACGCGCGGCAAGCCGAAGGTAAGTGATGGCCACGTTTTGCTCTCTCTTGCAACGGCTACGGAGGGTACGCAGCTTCACGCTCTCGCGGCTTGCCTCTCTCGTGCCGAGCCGCTCTCGCACGTACTCGCATGGGCCAAGGCTGAGCGCTTCGACTTTGCGAACACCACCAATGCTGCACCATACTCGGCAATGCCGGCAGCGGTAGCCCCGCTCGTAGCAGATCTAGTCGAGCTTCCGCGCTTGAAGTTGACGCTACGCACGGAGCAGTTACCCAGCGGCGAGTGGCGTGTTTACTCCCTCGACTACGCGAGCTTTTACCTGGTGGACGCCATGCAACAGGCAGAGGCATCGCTCCCGCCGGCAGCGCTCGTCCGCGGCGCTCCACACGCTTTGATTTTCCGCTCTGAGCATGGCGAGTACCAAGTTGTGGTGCCAAACATATTGCCAGTTCGGCCAAACATTAGAAACCGGCCTTTTTCCACTGAACTTGTGTTCATGCGCAGCGATGTCAGCTGGCGCATGCGCACAAGCACACGCGCATTTGTCTTCCCCGTCCACGTATCGGGGTTGTTCCTTGAACCAGGCTCGCTTGCCTCTGCCCTATACTTGCTTGTCCTAAGGCTGATTGCGCGCGACTACGAAGGCGCCGTTGCTCTCATTGGTTCGATTACCACAGATGCTAAGATGACGGCTGAAGAGAAGCAGATATTTAAGTTGCTCGCCCCTGCGTCAAGTGCTTTACTCCACTCGACAGCGCCTGATCTACACGCCATTCGCCAGCGCATATTCATCGCACTGAAGAATGCGCACATTCCGATGGCATGGGATGTGCGATTTGAGCAGGCTTCTTATGTTCACAAGCTTGGCCACATATCTGCGCGTTGCCGGCTGAGTGAGGCGGATGAACTCAATGCACTCTTGCTCGTGTGCGAGTACGATCGAAATCTCAAGCTCGTTGAGCAGCTTATGAAGCGGAATCCGCACGATAGCCGGGGAGCGCTTATAGCCAAAGCGAAGATGACGCTGCGCGCAAAGGCGGATCCCGTGTACGCGTCGGAGGAAGAGTTGAGTGCGATGATAAAATGGATTGAACAGCACGCTTGGCAGCCAATGGGTCGGCGCGCTGAGATGCCTAAGGACGAACAACGCCGTCTAGACAACCGTCGCATGCTCCTCGAAGCCTTAGCCGCAGAGTTCGAGACTGAGGACAGCGAGTTGAGATTGCAGGTGCAGGCCGCCGAAGGTTGCCAGAGCGAAGACCTTGTGCTACGTTATTCGCGCAGCGCAGCCGAGTCATTGGGGACGCTGAGTTCCAGAATCGTTTGTGAGCACGTGCGCACTTCAGTCTTCGATGTCGCCGCACTCGCTAGCATCGTGCACGAGATCTGCCATGAGTTTGCATGCGGCATGGAGGGCAATCATCGCAACGACGTGAAGCTTTCATTTCTCTTCTTATACGAAATATTCACGGGCACCAAAACGATTGGATTTGCGCGCAATGAACCACGTCATCAACACACATTTGCCTCGCTGCTATGCGAACTTTACTCGGACTTTCACCACAACGGCCTGCTGCAGTCCATCTGTTCGATCCTACGGCGCAACCCGTGGGCCTGCTCGGTGATGCCGCAATTCGATGCGTCGGCTGGAGATGTTAAGAACCAGATGAGCTTCAACATGTCGGCGCCCGGATCATCGACGCTTTCACTTCTTCTTGCAAAGGCAGTTCGTGTTCTACACGCGCTCAATGAAGCCAAGTACGCACCCCACGCTGCCGTGAAGGCGCTTCGAGCTATCCGTTTACCTAGCGCAAATTAAGCCGCAGCAAGCTTCTCGCCACACTATTTGCCCCTGCCGCCCGCGTAGCTCTTTAGCTAGAGTTGCACAGTTGCCAACGCCCTTCTTCCTCCCACGCAGCTGCCTTCTCGGCGAGAAGCTGCCGCCGTGCGGAGTGCAGGCACCCATCGAGCTAGCGCCTGGGGACACTCTCCCCGCGGGCTGCGTCCCAACCTTCCGCATCGAAGGTGGAGCGCTAATTATCGAAGCAGCCCCGAGTCAAAAAATGCGTCGAACGCAAATCGGGAAGGAGATTGAGCCACCGACCGGGTGGAAGGACGATTCTCGGAAGCTGCCGACGCCACAAGGGTGGCTTGCTCTCGCGCTCGCACCGCTTCATGTGATCAAGGACTCCGGTGTGGACCTTCCACTAAGATGGAAGCGGCCCGTGGTGGGTTTGGCGCAGCGCACGATGCGCTCCCTTGACAAGCCCTCTGATTACCGTGCGGCGGTGATTGGTATAGAGCCTGTTTCGATCGGCCCTCTACTAGTAAGTGAGAGAGAGATTACCATGCTCCTCTCACGTCCCCTGGGGTTCTTGAGTGATTTTGCACGCTACGAGCCTAGCGACGCTTGCTACTCGGAAGCGCTACCTTTTGATGATACTTCTAGCGAGGGTGCTAGCAAAAGATTTGGTTCCATCGACAGCCACCCCGACGTTGTGCAGTCGAAGTTAGCCAAGCGCTCGCTCGTCCGGCTGCGCAATGACATGCGAACATTTGCGCAAGCACGCACGAAAGCGAAGCGCGCAGTTCTCGCGCTGACCGTGGAGGCTGTCGGAGTGCACGAGCTGCACACAATCACCTCTCGTGCGGAGGTGCGTCGAGCATTGTCCGCCGCATCTGACCGATTGCGCAAGCTACGAGAGGCACTTTGGCAACAACGCAATCAAGATGCCGAATTCGTCGATGTCGGTGCACGCGTGGTCCAAAAGGCGGCAAATGACGCTTTTGTGCCTGGCGGCGGCTGGGTGTCGTACTCGGATCGTAGCGCGAGGCCGCTTCCTTGGATGGCGATTCGCCAGCGGCTGATACCAGTAGTCAAACTATTTGTCGAGCAACGCCATCAGTCGAACTTGGCGGCTCCCGACGAGGCCGCCGCCGCCGCCGTCGCCGCGCTCCATGCGCTCTTTTGCGACCCTAAAGACGATGGCACAACTCTTGGCGGTGACCAAAAAGCTACTGGTGGGGACCACGTTAGTGCCGGGAGTAAGAGTGGAGATACGTCATTGAAGGCCAATACTGCGGCCGCGTACCGCTTTTTGTTGTTGCGCCACTCTGGGCATGATGCCACAGCCTCGCTAGAGTACCTCGCTTCTTGCCTTCTCTCGTCGCGATCGTCTGCCGACTTGGCATGCCTCAACCCCCTGCTCCCAACTTCAGTCCACGGCGTACTACTGAATCTACTAGCCGTAGTGATGTTGCGCGCTAACCGCATAACGCAAATCAACCGCACCCTTGATGAGCTCCAGGCGGCGCTTAAGCAGATTGACTATCTCATGCAAACACTGGGCTCGAAAGACAACATCAGCACTGGAGACAACTCTCGTGCTTCGTATGCGCATGGAGCTTCGGCTATGGGCGAGGCCTCTGTGTCAGTAGCCGAGGCCCAAGCGTTGCAACTGCGCCTCGACCTAATGTTCGCACAGCTCACCGCGCCACGATCGTACCAAGTCGCCCAAGCGGAGAAGCGTGTTCAGGACGAGCTGCTCGCGGAGCTCAATGCAGAGCGAACGGACACTGAGCTGAACGAGGAGTTCGACAGAGTTGACGCACTAGACGTCTCAGCTAGCAGTCTGCGCGTCGACCCGCGTTTCCTTGTCTTCGAGTTTGTGCGCTCGATGCTCTTGCGAACGCGCCAAGTGGACCTCGTCCTTGCCTGCTGCCGTGCCGTTGAAGGGCGCGGGGTGTGGAAGAAGAAGGGCGGATCGCTTGTGAAGCAAATGATCATGGGACAGGGCAAGACGACGGTGGTCTCCCCACTTATATGCTTGATGCTTGCGCAGGGCGATTACCTTGTCGTGCAGTGCGTGCCGCCCGCTCTATTGCCCATGTCTGGCGGCATTCTACGGCAGACGTTTGCATCAATCATCCGCAAGGTGGTGATTGTGTTTGAGTGCGAACGCTCTATGTCGGGCGATGTGGTGACGCAATTCAAGCTGCAGACAGCGCGTGACGTAGGCTCGGTGGTGCTTACGACGCCAGCCGCGTTGAAGTCGCTCATGCTCAAGTTCGTCGAAAATTTGTTAGCCTCGGTGGATGTCCACGACCTGCGGCACGCCAAGCGGGACCTTCAAGCCGAGACGAAGGTGTGGGGTCAAGTGCTACACCTGATGCTTGAGGGCGTCTGCATCATGGACGAAGTGGACTGGGTGCTCCATCCGCTCAAGTCGGAGCTTAACTTTCCCATCGGGGCCAAGGAGGAACTCGATTTCACCGATGAGGGCGAACGGTGGGCGCTGCCAATCGCGATCCTCGACATTATGCTCTTCGCAGCCACGAAAGCTCGAGTTGCCTCGAGCTATCCACGGGGCTCCGTCAAACGTGCGGACGCAATGAAGATTGGTAACACTGAGATTCCATTACGCATGCAGCTCGCGCGCACTACTGAGCACTCGATGTCGCTCATGGAGTCCTTGGTCACCGAAATGGTCCGCGGCTTCGACGGACGTGCGCTGCAGCGTGAGCCGCATATGGTCTTGCTGCAAGAAGATTTTTACGAGGAAATTAAGAAGCTCGTCGCGAAGTGGATGCTCTGTTATTTGCGTTCGCAAGACGTGGCAACACCCAAGCTCAGTAAGCTCCATACGCAGGCGCGGTCCCAACACCCAAAGTATCCCAGGCGTGCCACCGTGCCGGATGACAAGGTGGCGTGGGAAGTGGCCTTCGAGGGCTATACTCCGGACGATTATGTCGACGACACAGTGCTGAATAATTGCTACGAGAAAAAGGAGGGCGGCTATGCCGACCCTCCGACGGTTGACCTCAAGATGTTCAAAGGTGATCGCGTCTCGTACGAGCTCGAGGCAATGGGCACGAGCTGGAGCTGGCAGGAGGGCCGGCCACTTAATCCGCGCGGGCGCACCGGCTTGGCTGGACGCGGGTTACTTGGCAAGTGGGGACCCAATCACTGCGCTGACCCCATCGTGACGCGGTATAACCCGGATAGGCCGGAGGCGCACGTGCTCGAAATGCTTGCCATCAAACGGCATGGTGGTGCGTATGGCTTAGACGGCGAGCACTGGGCGATTCCCGGCGGGATGGTCAAACCTAATGAGCGCGTGAGTACGCGCGTGATGTCCAAGCTCAATGAGGCGGCGGGCGACCTCAATGATGACCAACGGGTACGCTTCAAAGAATTGTGCAACGAGCTCTTCTCTGAGCTCAACGCTCGGGAGGTCTACCGCGGATACGTCGACGATGCGCGCAACACCGATAACGCTTGGCTTGAGACCTGGGCCGTTCACTTTCATTGTGCCGACGAGTTCGCGGCTCTACTCAACTTCAAGGGCTCCTCTGGCATGCACTGGTTGGAGGTGGGTGAGCACAACCCTGAGTACGAACGACTTGACCCAGCGCATAAAGACATCATCGACAACGCTCTAAGCTCCATGCGTAGGGCGTTAGGCGACGCGCCCTCCGCGTGCAGTGCAACGGAGCCGGCCGCGCCGGGGACGGGTGCGCACATGGAACAGCACAGGGAGCTTATGAAGCGCGAGATGAAGCACGCAACGGGGCCTGGACTCAATGATTCCGAGCTGCTCGAGTATCTCATCGAACGACCCCTTCCGTTGACACCGCTCGGCAAGGTGGCTCAGAAGCTTTCCAGGTGCCGCCGCGGCCATATCTCATGAACACTCGCGCGCGTCGGCCTCCACTGCATCGCATTGCTCGCCATATTCCGCGTAACTGCCACCTTAGCGTGCCCCTCGCAATTTCCCCTCGCTTTCTCTCTCGTGGCTACCTGTGCTTGACCACACCTTGCCTTCTTCGTAATTGGGCAGGTACGACCTAAAAATGATCAACCTAGCACATGATTGGCTGCACATCTACCTGCCGCACGCACTGAAAAAGATTGACCGCGTTTCTTTCGGTATCATGTCCGATGACGACTTGAAGCAAGCACGGCGTTCCAACCCGCTAATGCCCCGCTCTCGAGCGAAGCTGGCGATCCCGTTCATCTCTAAAGACGTGCCTTCGAATGCTTCCGAATTCGCGCAACCTGACGTCGTCATCGGGCTCACGTTGCTTGCATACCGCTATGAGGGGATGCGCTACGAGGACTTTGTTGAAGCTCTCGACAAAATGATGAAGGACTTTGCGCTCGAGGGCGGTGAGCCTGACGAACGACCATCCGCACTCCGCCATCGCAAGTGGGTCGAGGGCATGGGTGGTGTAATTTCAGGAAAGGGTGTCGATGAGCGTCACGTTGATGCCTCTAAACGGCATTTACCTCTCGAGCTCCTCGATCCCAGCGATGACCGGCTCATTAGGCCGCTCTATGAACTGCTCCGTTTTTCACCATCGTTTATTCATTGGTGCGCACGATGAGAGCGAGCGCGATTATTGCGCCTTTCTGACTTCATGCCTCAAGCATCCCCATCGTTTTCTCTCTTGCGTGTCGCTATAGTATCGCCGCCGCCGACCCGTCTGACACGCCTTGGCGGCAGGTACCTCGAGGAGCTTGTGCTACCAACATTCATGCGCTTCCAGGAGCACAAGCTCTCGTCGAGCGGTCAGGACATGGGGGGCTCCATACTATTTCGCAGACGGATCGGCTTCTCGGGGACGCCGTCGGAGCTGCTACCACGCGATCTCGGTAAGTGTACCTTCGAGCCGGCATCGGAGGGCGACATTATGCATACGCTCACGGCTCCGTCAATCGTTTCGTCGTATCAACTAAAGGACGACTGGTCGCCCGTTTCTATTCTACAACATGTTGCCACGAGTCATCAGCCTGACGGTCGGCCCCGCTATGCGGCGCTTGTCGACGTCGGGGCACTCATTACAGGCTATACTAACCTGCAGGTATCTGCTCCTAATTCAGCCCTGAATCAAGTTTGGTCTTGGTCCGAAGGCTGCGCCAATGAGTACCTCCTCTTCAATACTCACCCGTTCGCAGGTAGCTCAATTCCTGGTGTCAAGCATGCACTTTCTGCAAGGCGTGGAGGGTGTCGCATTTCTTGACATGGCCGACCGTAAGCGCGTGTACATGCGATCGACGGGGATTGTGCTCCCTCTCGAAGAATGCTCTGTCGCCCTCGAGCATCGATTCTGCTTCTACGATCAAATCCACACGACCGGTATGGATATCAAGCACAACCAGGGAGCGCGCGCCGCTCTCACCCTCGGCAAGGATATGACATGGCGTGACTACGCGCAGGGCGCCTACCGTATGCGTGGCATTGGTAAGGGGCAGAAGATCGAGCTACTCGTCACGCCGGAGGTTAGACGGCTCGTCATCGCCGATATGTACAAGATGGGACCCCGGTTGCCTGAGGCCGCTGATCCAAGGCCCGTCAAGGGTGTAGAGTACGGCGAGTTACCACCTACATACTCGATTTGTGTGGCAGCGTGGTTGCAACTGCAACAGATGCGTTCCGAGAAGATGCAGTTCAAAATGCTTCAATTTCAAAATCTCGCCGATGTATGGCGCAAACCTGCCTTTCGCTTTCTCGCCGGGGATGGGGGCGACGACTTTGGGCACTACTCCCGCGCGATGGGGCGCGACGATGCAGTGCTACCGGACACGGTGCGCGCGCTAAGCACGTTCAAGGAGCCGCTAGGCTTGGAGGTGTGTGACCAGGTGCCCCAGTCTAAGGACGTTGTTCAGATTGTCAGTGAGCGCGTCTTGCCACACTTGCGTTGGCTGCGCCACCCGCCAACGGTCACCCAAGACCAGCACCTTGGGCTACCGCCTGGAGTCACCGACTGGCGCACGCTCATCTTCGAGGAGCAACCCCAGCAGGCGATGATCATTCAAGATATTGAAGAAGAAATGAAGGGGCTTGTCACTATCTCAGGTGGCGCTAGCAGGAACCTCGACGGAGAGCAAGAGCAGGAGCAGGAGCAAGAGCAAGAGCAGGAGCAAGAGCAGGAGCAAGAGCAAGAGATCGAGATCGAAAAATTTATCGAGCTGGCCTACTCGCGGGAGAATGAGGCGCCAACGCCATGGAATTTCGAGGACCTGCGCCTTTCCGACGGACCATCGGCCTTTTACTCGGCCGATGAATTCAAGCTCCGTGACCGGCAGCCGTTGCGCTTCCCAACGCGCGTGAATGATGAAGGCGACCAACATGGCGACATAAAACTGTCATCCAACTTATTCAACCCCAAGTGGGCCGGTGACCGCCGACTGCGCAACATGGTGCTCATGCTAGATTGGACGCCCCGAGCGGTACAAGTACATACGCGGCCATTTGCGATCGATGAAGTTGCGTGCGGCTCGGTGGCAGTTGCTGAGCGCCTGCGCGATGCGATGGCTACATGCATCGCACGCATACCCAAGCTTCTAGGGTGCGAGCACATGGACGAGGCGACGGGTCAGTCGCTGCTTTCATTCGACGACGTCAAACTCGTGCTTTCGCAGGCCTTCGCCACTGCTGTCTCCGACCTGGACGTATATAGCGAATTCGCGAGTTTGGGTGTATGCCCGGCGCAACGACAACAGGGCGGCACATACTTACCGCACCTAAAGCTAGAGCAGCTGCTTCTTAAACCTGAGCACCGCGCAGCCGACGACGGCCGCTTCTATATCTGCGTCTCATTGGCAGAAGCGGAGACGGTTCGACGCGTGCTGCACGCACGGCAAGGAGCTGACGTCATCGACGGCGCGGCAACACGGCTTGCGCTCCGCCACGTCGGCTCAGACGGTGCGCTACTCGATACATCACATCGCTACGAGGAAGGGCCGAGCTTTCAGACGGCTATGGCTACGCAGACTTGTCGATTCCTTGACGGCCAGCTATTCTTTACGCCCGCACAGCTCGACGTGTTGGTAAGGGCGCTTCAGCTTAACGACGTCGAGCGGCGCCAGGATTTTTTTACGCGCCTCGCTGGTTGCCGGCGGCGGCTCTCACACCGGTGGGGAGAGAAGCCGGTAGCGATGGCGCTCCGCGATGCGCCAACCGAGTTCACGATGCTGCAACAACGAATCCAGGCTGAGGCCCTCCGCTTGGCTGTTGAGCGCAAGCGGACAAGCCTGCGCCGCGTTTTTGACGAGGCAGACAAGAACAAGGACGAAAAGCTATCTTCCGACGAGGTCTTGCGCGTTACGCTGATGTTGGAACAAGCGTGGACGCCCGTAGAGGTGGTAAACTTCTTGTTCACCGCCGACCAGGATGGGGACCTACAACTCGACTACCGCGAATTCTACTCGATCATCATGGCGCGTGCCGAGGCCGCTCACAACGACCAAAGCTGTGAACGCAGCGAAGCTGGCGTGTCCTTTGCTCACGCCGCGCCGTCGCAACAGATGGGCGAAGGATATGTGCAAATTGATGCAACGTCCGGCAGGCAGCAAGGGCACGAGCTTGCCGCCAAGGGAAATGACTCGAGCAAGCGACCCGAGGGCACAGAGAAAAAGAGCGGATTGGTGGCCAGTGACGTGGCTTTCGACCCTGCGGAGGAGCGCGCTCTACTAAGGCGGGTGCAAGAGCTCAGGGAACAACTACGGGTAGCAATCGACGCACGGCGTAAAAGGCGCATGCGGGACAAGGCCAGGCAAGACTCGATACTTGAGGACATGCGCAATGAAACGCGTGAATTGGAGAGCGGCGGGGGTCCAAACCCGCGCTACGATGTCAACGAGTGCAAGTCAGTGTGGGACTTTCAGCGCGAGAACGTACCACGGCGGGTGCGCATCCTACCGGGCACCGCTCGTTACAACACGCCGGAAGAGACCGACGGGAAGTACCAAGGCAAGCACACGTTGACCCTCGAGGGAGAAGGCTTCCTCCACGTCGAGCTCAGCGACATGGAGCTCCAGATGCCCATAGACGGTAACGGTCCGCTTGGCAAGTATTCCAAGCAGCGGCTTAACACATGGTCGGCGACGGCCTTCGTGCGACTTGGCGGCCTGCCGTCCTCGACGCAGCACGGCTTTCCGCTCTTCTCTCTACTTCGTGACGGCGAGACTGATGCCGTAAAACTCGGCCGACTTTGCGTGTCACACACAGGGATGCTCGGCCTCGAGCTAGACTCCGTTCGTGGCTGGCCGTGTCGCGTGGAGCTCATGCAGCACTTTCCTCCTGAACACAGTATAGGACTGCGCGATGGGACATGGAACATAGTGACGATGGCTGTGGAATTGCCCAACCTCATTCGAGTCTATCTGAATGGCGAGCTCGTACTTGACCTTACCACCGGCGGCGCTGACCAGGCAAAGGATGAACAATGGCGATGCGCAATTGCAAACTCGCTCAAGATTGACGGCCCCTTCTCGCTGCAAGCACACCCTCATTCGGCGGGTTTGCAAGTCTTTGCTGAGTACAAGCGCGACAAAGCGAAGGTTAATAAGGCGATCCGCGCACTCTCAGTAGGCGCACGGCTTTTCTCACCGTGCGATGTGTGGACGGAACACGTAGCGTATGGCGCGTGGCGTTGCCAGAACCAAAGAGGATGCAAGCCGTTTGAGCCCGTCGAGGGCCTTGTTTCGGGCTGCGAACCGCCAGGGTTGCGCAATGCCCCTGACGCCAAAATTTGTGCCTACTGCTCTCAACCGCCGCCGCCATCGGAAGAACCGCCAAAACCAAACCCGCAGCCTGATCACCCCGGGCTATGGATCGTGACGAGCCAGACATTCATGGAGCTTGTCGTTGAGGACGACTCGTGCCACTTCTTTTTGTTGGTTTCTGCCGATTGGTGCCCTCCGTCGAAGGCGATGAAGCCCGACTGGTATCGACTGGCGGCCATCCTATCGTCGAACCCCGACGTCAAGATTGGGCTGCTCGACACGGACAAGAATCGCACCGATCCAAGATACATATGGGAAGGCTCGATTCCAACGATGAAGCTCTTCGTGCGCGGCAACAAGCAGAAGCCGGTGCTATATCAAGGTGGCCGCGGCCTCTCAGATTGGATTGGATTCATCTCGAAAATGTGCCCTGAGCTCGGCCAGGGCCATGGTCTTATTGCTGCGCAGTGGTCGGCGTACGCCGTCGAGCACGATCTATGCCGTCGGCTCGGCGTCGCGTGCTCTTGGTTTGATAGCGCCAGCGACGGCAGCGGTCCCGATGCCACTGACTTTCGCTTGAACCCTGTGCGCTCGTTCGCTATGTTCTTCGCCGATCCGAGCGCCTTTGTCGTCGAGCAAGTTGATGACTTTGTGGCCAAGTCGGCGGCTGCTACACGTGGAGACGCCGGCGCATCGTCAGCCGAAGATCCGCTGATGCCCCTCAAGAGGCAGTACGAGTCTAAACCGCTTGTGATGGCGGTCCTCGATGTGTCTCTCCGCTGGCTTTCAGCCAGCTTTCCCGACGCACCCTTTGCCGACTTAGCGCGTTTTTTCATGTACCAAAATAAAGTCTCCGTCGAGACCATGCAAAACAACGTCCCCACTACCGCTCGTGAGGCGTACCATAATCAAAGACTCGAAGTGTGGAAAAAGCTGCGAACGGCAGAGCCCATGTCGCGCCTTGAACAGAAGCGCGCGTGGTGCACCATCGCCGACGCGATCCATGCGCCTGCGCACGTGGCATCATCGCAGCAGCATGGCGCAATCGGCGCGATGATGGCCACCATCAAGGAGCATGTCCAGAAGGGCTTTCCGCTTGACGCCCAACCATTTGGACCGTCGATCGCTGAGCTGGCTGCCGGCATGGGCCCTGATCTCCTTCCTTTGCTTTCAAGGCTTTTCTTCTCAGGCGCAAATATGTCAGCGCCCAATGTGGCCGACGGCACTCTGCCGATCGAAGCCGCGGCGGCGATGGGCCACAAGGAGGTTGTGCGTAGGCTGTACGAGATGGGATGTGGTGTGGGCGGCGCAGTGCACTATGCGGTAACTGAGTCGATGTCCGAAGTAGTAGAGCTGCTAGTGCGTGGTCGCGACAAAGCGGGACTAGGCGTGCCGATTGCGTTGCGCTACCGCGGCGTTTCTGCGCTCGAGTACGCGGTCATCATTGATCGCGTGAAGATAGCCGAAACTCTGCTGGAGATGGGGTGCACGCGCCCTGAACGCGAGCTTGTTTGCGAGGTAGCAAAGCATTACGGACTTGGCCCCGGCTCGACACTCGCACACCTGCTTGCACGGTTGGGTGGGAGGCGCAGCTCGATTCTCGAGAAGCTACTCAAGAAGCACGACAATCTCAAGTCGAAGGCTAACGCCGCCGGCCTCACGCCATGCATGGTAGCGCTATCATCTCGCATCACTTCCTCGCTTGAGCCGCAGAGAGCTGCGTGCTGGCGGGTGCTTGAGGAGACCCTGCTATGCCCGACATGGGACCGTGCCGACGAGGGCCTCCAAGAGAAGATGGAGAAAGACCTTACAAACGCGGTAGAGGGAGGCGCCGATCCCGCCTCGTACAACCCCATTGGCTGGACCTGCTTACAGGCCGCCACCCTCTGCTGCGAGTCGCGCGCGGTGCGCGCGATGCTCTCAGCCATCCCAGGGCCATGTGACAACACTGGCAAGCCGTTGGGCGATGAGGAGGCGAGAGAAGCCAGGAAGAAGGCTGAGCGCGTGCTCTACGCCACTTCACGCTCTGGTCACACCGCGCTATTGTGGGCTCGTTGGATGGCGTGGCTGTGCGAGCAGCCGCAACTAGACGACATGGACGAGGCTGCCCGCAATGCAAAGGCAAGCACACGCGTGCGCGCGGAAGAAATTGCACTTTTCCTCACTGGACGAGGCGCGGTGCTGCGTACGCGTGATACGAAGGCGCTCGATAATCTGAAGGCCGCATACCGTAACGGCACCCCAGCCGATCGATCCCTGCTCCGGCTCGACCCGGCTAAGCTCAAAGTGCTCGGCATGACGGACGAAGCAAAGCACGTTGGTGCCACCGGTAGCTTTGCTGAACGCCAAGCAGAGATGAGCTCGCTCAAGGGGTACCAGAAGTATGCCTTCTATGCGGCAGAGTATGAGCCGGGCGTGTCGCTAGAGAGCTTTTTGTTGCGACTTGAAAAAGTTCACAAGTTCAACACAGAAGACGGCAGCTTGTTTGCACCAGACTTCCACCACAAGATGGTAACCCTTGTCATCTCGTCCAAGCTCTTTGTCCAGGATCGCGTGGCTGCTGGCATGGTTGAGGCACCGGTTCACATCTTTGCATTGCACGTTTACACGTTGTTTACCTCAATCTTCCGCGATTCATGTCAAGCGATGCGC
The DNA here is from genome assembly GCA_018136815.1 of Isochrysis galbana. Lineage (NCBI taxonomy): Eukaryota > Haptophyta > Isochrysidales > Isochrysidaceae > Isochrysis > Isochrysis galbana. The sequence goes on along the minus strand of CM030945.1, from coordinate 1,380,848 downwards.
TCGTGCAACCCGGCCGCCATTGAGGTATGGCGCCCGTTCATTTACCACCTCTCGGGGGCGCTGAAGGCGCTCAACGCCAAGTCGACCGTTGTTTTTCGTGGCCTTAAGCTTCCCCCAGGTGGCGACGGGAAGGGCACAAATCCCGTCGAGCTCTTCCTCGATGGCAAGCTCTTCAGTTCGAAGGGCGAGGAAGACGCATCGGCCAGGTATCACCCAGGCAACATAGTCCTCTGGCCAGCGTTCTCATCAACGACATGCGACCCTTACGTGGCGATGGAGTACGCGACAAGCAACATGAAGGACGAGGAGGCAGCAGTAGTGCTGAAGATCCACACTCAAACGGTCAAGCCAATCAAGGCCTTCTCATACTTTCCTTACGAAGAGGAGCTCCTCTATAAGGCCAACTCCACCTTCCGCGTGGCCAAGCTATGGCAAGCAACCTCTTTCAACTTACGGCACGGGATTAGGCTACCAAATAATAGCCAACGCTTTGCGATCCCAACGGAGCACCTGAAGCAGCGCGATCTCTCCCTGGACGAGGCGCGGCGTACACGCGTCCTCATGATCACGATGGTCGAACAAGATGTCGACGCTCCGGTCATCAATGTCGCCGCACAATTCCAGCTACATCAACGAAAGATGGAACACAAGGCACCAGTTCCTTCAGCCAAGATTGGTGCAATAGACCCGCAGGCGCCCATGAATATGCCTCCCGCGTCAAACCCAATGCTAATGGCTTCCGGTGCAGCTGAGAGCCTCACGCCGGTGCCGGATGACAACATGCGCAAGGAACCTGGCGGTCGCTTTCGCACTCTCCGGACAATGCTTGATGCCACACGTGCATTCAGCTCGAAAAGCAAGTAGATGGGGGGAGTTTTAGAGTTTTCTGGTTGTGCTAGTTTAATTCTAGTGCTGAGGGAGCGTGCCTTTACTGCAACGGAGCCTCTCTCTATCCCGAGATTGGGAGATGGAGTGTGCGTGGTTGGTGCATGGCTCGTCCGATGTATGTTTCTTGATGTAAGGATGCTAGCCAACAAGATGCTTTACAAGACTACATGTCTCAAGGTGTAACTATCCCTCACATGTCGCCTCTGCGGGATGGCCCCCGAGTCGTCCCAACACTTAGGGTGTTGCAACGCGACCGAACCGATCTTTGCCTATAAAGAGAAGGTGCTGGGCACGCAAAACCCCCCACAACACGCGACAGCGCAGCGTCTCTGCTGCTATCAGATCATCAGACCCCACCCCTCTTCGGGATACCTAGGTATCTTGGCGTGGAGGTACATATTAACGGATTTTTATAACATCCACTATGGTAACGCGGGCAAGCACGATCAACTAAAACTTTTCTAAGATTTCGAGATATCACATATCACTTGCTAGTCAAAGCAAAGGTGCGACTATCAGTCAACTGATAGGGTTAGGGAGCGCGCGCCGCCTCCCGCCCTCGCTGCCGCGGCCCTCGCCGCGATGGACGAAGCTTTCATGGACACGCCGCTGTCGCCGAAGCGACCGCGCCAGGACGACCCCCCCAGTCAGGTGGGCACAGGAGCCGACTTGCCACGCCCGCGCATCACCGCGAACACCACGAACAAGGCCGCCATGCTGGCAGCAGCCAGCATGCAGCACACCTTCGTCACAACACACAGCCACACCAGCCACACCACACCAGTGGGACGCTTCCAAAGGGAAGGCCTCCGGGCCGGGACCCTACACAACCGCGGTACCGCCCTCGCGCTCCGGCGCGAGGGGCTGACCCGGCACCATCTAAGGCAGAACCCCAATGGGGGAATGCCGCATCAAACCAAAGTGATGGAAAAGAAGCAGACTGAGTCCCCCAACAAGGAAGGGGTACGGGAGCAAAAGGGGAGACAATTCAGGAGGGATGCGCTACAGTGCCGCCGGAAGACAAGCAGACAAGCGCGCCTCGGACGCGCGCACGACACAAGCAACACAAGCCCAAGAGGCCCAACACAACGAACACCAGCACAAGAGAGGGCCTAGCACAAAGCACAAGCCCGTGCTCGTGAGTGATAGTGAGTAAGGGTTCGTAGTATGGTAAGTGCGGCTAGATGTCAATCCATAGTCCATAGTCAATAGTTTTATTTAGTTCTACTTTAGTTGCAGGCAAGCGCGCCAACGCCCCTCCGGTCGAATGTGCGTAGCACCCAATCCGGGAGATAGTATCCATATACATAAGCGCCATACCTAGCATAAATAAGAACCACTCAAATAGATACACTAAAAACGATCCCATTAATTAGGTAGAGAACGCGACACCCTTGTGGGAGGCGACTTTAACTGCGTAGAGAACGTGGAAACGGACACAAGGAAAGCGGAGGACAAGGAAGGATACGGAAACGCCCACGGCCCCAAACTAAGATCCGCAATGAACGAGTTGGGGCTAATCGACGCATACAACTTAGTCAACGGAAACACGAGAGGACGGATAAAGAAACCCAGCTTTATAGGACGAGTCCTACAATGTAGGACGACGTTGTGAACTATGAAGACACGGTTCAATCTAGGAATGGGGAGCTAGGATTTGGTTTCTGTGTTCATCTCATTGCCCTCATTGAGTCCTCCTAGAGGCTCAAGACACCATTCTCAAAGCATAATGAGTTATTTGCCACTCGCGGAAGCCTTCCCGGCAAAAAACGGCGTTGTCCTACGAATTGCCGCGAACACCTGAGGACACGATTTGAGGCTCATGATGAGCTCCCTAGAACTTGCTCCCACGAGATGAAATGCTCTTTGGCATGGGTTCTCTTCGACCTTCAGTGGAGACCAAGCTTGGTTTTGAAGCCCAATGAGCAATGAGAGTTTTGGCTGCTTTTGCCTCTTGCGGGGCAAAAACAAAACTCTCGACGCACCCGGTGGCCTCCGATGGCCGAAGTACTCAGTTCACGCTGGAGCCGAAAGCTTGGTCAAGACGAAGTCTACAGCCTTGGCCATAGTGGGAGCTAAGGATCTCAAGACTGAGTTGGGGCTAAAAAAATATTCTTGAAGATGCCTACTACTTTGCTATCCCCCGCCCCGCGCCTTGGGGGCTGCCCCTGACATCGCCCTTGCCCCACCCTCTCTCCCCTTTCGCACCCCCCCTCGGTCCTTTTTGTTCGGTTTCGGGGGGTCGAGCCATGTGCACTACTTTGGGTCTGGCGTCAGGGGAGGGGGGGGGCGGGCCTTTCGGCTCGCCGTTGCTGTGAGGCGCTTTGGGTTGCGACTCTTTGTGGGGGCCCAGCCTTGCGGCTTTCCCCTATGGGTGGGTCTTTAGGGAGTCTCTCCTCCCTTTTAGCCAGGGCGCTATCCCTGGTCGCTCGCATGTTCCTTGTTTTCTTGTACGAGGATGTGTTCGATCTCCAGTTTCTGCGTTGCTATCTTTAGGGTATGGCTTGGTGCTAGTGTGTCGTTGTCTATTACGTCGAATAGAGGGCGGAAGTCGTTGGTGTCTATTCGTTTTTTTGGTTGTCGGCCCATGTCTGCTTGGGCTCTTCTGGCCGCGTCAGTGGAGTTGCCGAAATGCGCTGCCTTCACTAGGGCGGTGTATCTCGTCAGTATTCTTTTTTTGATTTGTTTGCTATCAAATGTTATGTTGTCGAAGTGTACTCTGTAAAAGTCTGTTAGAATGTATCTCCATGCTAGGATGTATAGTATTTCTCTAGAGTGTGGCGAGTGCGTGTTGGGGAGTATGAATAGTCTATCTACTGCTTGGTCGGTGGAAGTCGAAACGTGTTGAGTTGGATGGTATTCTGTCAGTTCGTGTATCATGTCGAATATGTCGTCCAGCGCCGGGCATGTCCCAAGGTGCGCAGATGATTCGTGTGATTGTTTGCAGAGTCGGCATGTCGGGTCTCTTCCGGGGAATCTGTTATGTGTTCCCATTCTACGATGCGTGATGTGTTGGAAGTGTAAGTATGAGTCTCTCGCCGTCATCATTGGGGAGGTGTATATGCGTGCCAAGTGCTTCCACGTGTTCTCATCGACCGGGAGTCTGTCCTTCCATCGTTGGGGCCCGTTCTGGGTTTGGGTTCTGGCGTCGAGTTTCTGGAGGGCTTTCGTTAGGTGCTTCACTTCCGTTTTGTCTAGTGGTGTGTTTCCGTCTATTGTGTACTCTTCCGGCAGGGGAAATTCCTGTATCCTGTTTCCTTTGTATCCCTCCCCCCACTTGGCGGGGGGTTACATGTCTAGGTCGGATGGTCCAATCCTTCACTCTCGAAAGTTGTGTGGCTTTCAAGCTCAGGGTCCTACAAATACACCGAAATCGTAGGACGCGGTCCTATAATGTAGGACGGAACTTTTTAGCCGAGGAGGTTTCACCAGACTCTCGGGGACCATCCATACGAGGATAGACAGAATATACACACCTATCACGTGCTCCAATATTAACTGGCAAGCCATCGGCCCGCACGCGGCGCTCTTTACAGGAAAGGGCGCCTCAGACCCCCTCCCAGTGGTAGGCACCTTCGAAGTCGTCGGGTATAAAACGGGGCGCACGTACGACGTGCGGATAGACAACGAACTATTCGACTCGGAAGAGGTCCGAAAGGTTGTATCGCACCTATGAAAGAGCCACACCAACCCGGAGACCCCGGGTGAAGAGGTGGACGACGCCTGGGGCAACGCCAAAAGAGCGGTGGCCACATACCTTTTGTGGGCGACGCGACAGGGCAAAGAGCATCAAGCGGTAGCTAAAGCGATTGACGAGTTGACGAGCAGCTTGCGCTGCTGGGGAATCGAGCTCGACGACGGAGAGCCTGACGCCCGGAAACTAGACAGAATCCGCGAACTCAACGCCACGATAGATACAATTCGGAAAACATCTAGGCCCACGAACAAAGAGAGCTTCGACTCCCTCAAGCATGAGGAGAGAATGACGAAAGAGTTCTTCCAGAAGTTCCAATCCCGGGCATCCAATAGCGCTATACCGGAACTATACGTTACGGGCGACTGGAACGCCCCGGGTGACGACACAAGGGGCACGACCACCGACGATGAAGAGATACGCAAAGAGCTCCGTAGATACTACTGTATATACTACGTGTGGTTATACCAAGAGAGACAAAACGTGAGGGACCGCGAATTGGAGGCGGTGATGGAAACACACCCCATGAACACATGGGATAGAGATGCAATAGAGGGGAGAATTACCATGGAGGAACTACTGGACGCCATAGCGCAGATAGGCAGCGGCAAAAGCGCGGGACCGGTGTGGAAATCAAAGCCGTAGCTTGGATTGTAACGAGATGAACGAGATGTAACGAGATGGCCTGATGGCCCGACGACGAGATGAACGAGATGGCCTTGATGGCCCGACGAGATGAACGAGATGGCCCGAGGGCCCGACGAGATTGAACGAGATTTTCGGGTAACGGAACTGGACGAGGAGTTTTCCCCACTAAGCTTGGTCTTAATGCGGTGAAACCGTCTTGGAGACAAGAGTGCGGAATTTTTAACTGTAGAAGGAGTGCGGAATTTAACGGTAGAAGAAGAGCGGAGAGGAGAAGGAGCGGGGCTCGAACTGCAGAGCGCTCCGTCCGGACTCGAACTCGCGACCCAGAGCAAAAGGTTGGTGGAGGCGGTGGGTTGAACCACTATGCCACGCGAGAGTTTACGTAGCCATAGGGCCGATGGGAAGGGCTGAGAACCGCCCTATATACTCTGGGTTTTTTTTTCTTCTTTTTCACTTTTCTTCTTCTTTCTTCCTCTGTTTCTTTTTACTGTTTACTGTTTTTCTTTTACTGTTATTTCTTTTTGCCTCTGAGACATCGCGAATGCGACAACCGGACGCGCTACCGAGGCGGCTTGGCGGCTTGCCTTCATTTGGTCTCCTTTCCCTTCCAGTCTCACCCTACCCCCCCCCGCGAGCACCCCGAAGGAGAGGCCCAGGAGCACCACGTACGCGACGAGAACAGCATCGCCTTGGCTCGGCATGAGGGCGCGCCCCGAGAGGGTCTCCTTCGACAACGCCTGTGCCATCCACAACGCCTGGGGAGCCTACTCGCCGGGGGATGGGGTAGAGGGGCTGTGGATGGGAAGGAGGGGGGGGGGGGTGCCTCTCTCTCTCCGCGCGCCCGCCCCCAAAAATATCTGACGAGCAAGGTTGCTCTCCGGTGGGGGCGTCTCGTCCGCTCTTTCGCGGAGACACGCCCTTCAAGAGGTGTTTCCCTGTTTACTCATTATTACCTTGTAAGCTTCCTCGACTACGTCATGATATTCTTTGTTTAGACTTTGAATGTCACGAATAAATTTGCCGGCATATTCTTGAGAGTACTCACTGACGATCTCAATGAACAATTCTAGCTTCCGTTGCAGTTCGTATAGTTTTGTGTTATTGCTACGTAGTGATAGCAGCTTCTTTTTATTGAATACCGGGCAATAGTCTTCTAAGACTTTGTCGTATCTTTCCTTGAATTCTCGTAGCCGTGTTTTTAAGTGATGACTTCCTAAGAGTTTTGAACCATGCGCTCGAACAAGGGCACCTGAACGTGTCTATGAGGGAAGGAGATATAATACTCTTGTACAAAAAAGGGGACACGCGGGACCCTAGAAACTATAGACCTATCACGTTGCTTCAAAGCGACTACAAAATCCTAGCCAAAATACTCACGAACAGATTGAAAACGGTGATCGGAAACATTATTTCGAAGGCCCAGTTTACTCACTCCCTTACATCACCCCCTTCATTCCTTTGTCTTTGGTATTGGGGGGGGGGGGGGGGGCGCGTGCACTACAACGGGCCAAGTGCAGAGGGTGGGCTGGGGCAGAGCCCTGCTGATGTGGTGTTCCTGTGGCAAAACAAACGTAAACGCCTGTTGCACATGTGACACTTCGTGCCCCTGGGAGGTCTCGGCCCCCTCTTCTCGCGTCTTTTTCAAGTATCTCCGCGTTTTCGCGGCATTCGTGTGTCGCTCGGGGTGTCGGCCTGTAAACACATACCGTAAACAGGCGTGAGTTTTACCTTTCCTTGGGTCAGATCGCGTCGTTTTTTTGTCGTTCTTTTCTCCCGGTTCTCTTCGTTCTCTTACGGGCGTGCGATGCCTGCGCGCGCCATGGCACCCCTCTGAGGGGACCCTCGGGTCCCCCTAGAGGGCCAGCTGGGCCAGCTGAGGGGGCAGTGGAGGCTGGGGCTGGGCCCTTGGCCTCTCCTGCCTCTCCCTCGCTGGCCTCGCTGGTCCTGGGTGCCCTCCTGGCGGCTCAGGTGGTCTGTGGCTCAGTGGTGGAGTGGGGGGTCAGTACGATCAGGGGCCAGTGCAGGCGAATGCGTGCGGCGCGCGGTGCGCGCTCGGCGAGGGTCTGTGCCGGAGTGATGTCAGCGCAGCCCCTGCCAGCAGGCAGGGGCTGAGGTTGAGTGTGCAGGCCCACCCAGGGGGTGTCTGCGATGGAGGAAGGGGGGCACGGGGCCCCCATGACCCTATCAGTTTTACTGATAGTTGATGTCGGAATAGATCTAGGGAGTCCTAGACCCAGTAGGCGTGTGGCCCAGAATCTTCAGATTTTTTTCTAATCTTTCATGTAAAGAAGAAATAAAGTGGTTCGCCTCCCCCACCACTTCGCACCGTGAAAGATTTTGAAGGAGAAAAAAGCACCTGACATTAACTTCCGACCCGCTGAGGAATGGGGAAACAAGGTGATGTAGTCGCAATGTTTGTGGCGATCTAGCTCCCACGGCCCTCGAGGGCGCAGCTCACTTCGATGTCACCTAGGTAAACCTTAATCACCCACCCGCAACCCCCAAGGTGCCACAAAGCGAGCAACGGCCTCTTGCCATGCCATGCCGCGGCTACAAGGCGGCCCTCTATTCCACTGACATACTTTCGCGGCGGCTTGTCGCCCCACCCACCTTCCTCTCGAGGCACACATTCGATCTGCTAGGACGCCTTGTCCTTTGTCGCGGCTGCGCCACGGTTGCCTGTGAACTTTGCAATGTCGCAGAAGAACATGACCAGATTGAGGATGAGCATGAGGAGGTGGACCGGAAGAAGCTCCTCGGCACGTGTCTGGCAGTCGGCCGGCGTCGCAAGCTTCCCGCGCTTGTTGACGGCACATGCCTCGATCACTGCTCCCTGTACCCGGCCGACAGCTGGCACGCCAATGGGCAGGATGACGCCGATGAGCGTCAGCGCCTGCACCACGTCGCTCAGGTGTCGGAGCGGGCTAGCACGCCTCCAGCCAAATGTCGATGCGAGCAGCTCCCTGCTCAGGTTGAAGACAAGTATGGGGAGCGGCACAGTAAGGAGAAGAAAGATGGGTGTCACGAAGGGCGCCCATCCCCTCCAGCTGTAATAGTTTCGAAGGAAGAGCAGTCTATCGGGCTCGGCCGGCTCTGACGAGAGGGCCCACACGTCGGCTGAGTAATCTATCAGACAGTTGGTGCAGAACCATGTGTTGATGGCACATGCGCCCGCGAGAGCGACGGTGGAGATCTCATCCTTCCATGCGGGAGGCGCCATCGACGAGCCCTCGCGGCCAATGAGACGGAGGGGGAGGAAGGAAGAGAAAAGGAGGGTGGAGTATAAGAAGAGTAGAGAACGCAGTGCGAGCGCGCGAGCCCCTTCACTGCCTCACCTTTTTTCATTACATCTCTCTCACCTTTCAGTTTACTCTCTCTCCTCATCCTCCATCTAACCGCCCGACGCCGCGGCGCGCAGTCATCTTGTTTTTGTTTTGGGGGGAATCGAGGATTTTGTTTTCTGGGTCGGGGGATCACCAACTTGCAGGTTTCTGGGGTTGTAGGCCTCGAATGTATTTGAAATGTATTTGGCCGGAGGCCAAATACATATGTATTTGGCTGTATTTGCAGGCCCCAGCACCGTATTTCCCATCTAGGGCTCCCGCACACGCTTGAGAGACTGGCGCAACCCACCGCATCCACCAGGTGAACCGAAGTCGGACGACGAGGTGCTGGTCCGCTGGTCCTCCTCCTTGCCCCCCGCTCGAGCTCTGCCTTGGGAGATAGGGCGTTCCACACCCATCGTGCCGCTCGCCGGATGACGCCGTCTCTGCTGCGGACGTCAGCCGCCATCATGTCACCAGCATCCTCCCCTGTGACCGCTGTTGAACTAACTTTATAGTTAGACGCGATGGAGCGCGCCGGCGTGACTCCCCTCTCCGTCGGGCCCCCCGCTGAGGGCGGCCCCCACACCCCCGCGGACCAGTCGCTGGCGAAGCGACCGCGTCCACCCTCGGAGGCCGAGCAGGTGCGTGCGACCCGGGTCGCACCACACGGCCCGTGGCTCCGGCCACAGCAACCCCCCCGGCCCGATGGGAGAACGGATACAAAGGGCCAAAATACATGGAATATCCGCTGGCCGATGAGTACGCCATACAAAAAGGAAAAATCGCACTCGACGCGATCACGTTTTCCGACAAAACGAAAGCCGCGCTCAAGGCGACAAGACTAAACAACCCGCAAACGGCCAAAATAGCTTGGGAGATGCGCCTAGACATCTCGAAAGACGACTGGAAACACATAGCCAGGCTGTACACCCTGCCGCTGTTAAAACACACGGACAAACACCCGCACTTCAAACACATCACACACAGGAGGATAGGTACCAAAAACAGATTCGCGACAAGCACAACCAACAAGTGCAGAATGTGCAACCAACATCAAGAGGACTCATGCCACCTGGCGTGGTGCCCCGCGACAAGAAAAATCTTCGACACCATAGATGCGATCGCTAACTACACTCCGAAAACGAATAGGTCACAAAGGCAGAAAACAAAGGATAGGCTATTCGCATACCCAGACGCGACCACCCCCGACAGCCTAAAAACCCTTTACATCATAGCCTGGAGATAAATAATAAGAGACTTCTACAGAATATTTTTTATTTTTAACAAATTTTTATGGGTCGCGGCGCGGCAAAGGAACGGAACTAGCGCTAACTCAAGACAGGACTCCCTGCCGCGGCAAGCGCAAGCACCCTTCCCCCTTATGCCACCCAGCTCTTCACTAGCTTTCTACCTGCGCTAGCTGGAGCGCCCCTCCCTCCACACTCAAATAGCCCCCCACGCCAGGATCCTGTTTTGGTCTCGCAGGCAAGGGGGCCTAATGGGAGGGAGAGGAGCAACTCCTCAGAGAGGAGCTGTGGGGAAGGAGATGTCTGAGTGGGGGCGCTATACCCTTGCGCTAGGCATGGGCAGCGACGCCGCCTCAAGACATATCCTCCCTCTTGTCTTAAGTCGAAATTTTTGGTGCTTGAAACAGAGGGCGAGGGGCGAGGGGGGTTGTGCTTCTTGGGTTGCTTGTAGTTCCAAGAGGGAGTGGGAGAGGGAGTGAAGTGTTGGAAGAGGGCCCAAGGCAGGGCACTGAGTTGTAGGTGATTGTGGCCCACAAGAGTGGGGTGAAAACGAGAGGTGTATCAACATGAGTCTTGAGTTGAAATTTTTGGTGCTTTGAACAGAGGGCGAGGGGGGTCGTGCTACTTGGGTTGGTTGTAGAGGGAAGGGAGAGTGGGAGAGGGAGTGAAGTGTTGAAGGAGTGCCCAAGGCAGGGCACTGAGTTGTAGGTTCTTGTGGCCCAAAGGAGCGGGGTGAAAACGAGAAGTGACTCAACATGGAAAACAGAGGCTTAGGGTGCTCTCCGTAGGAGATTGATGGTTGTGAAGTGCCCTCCCATGTTGGGTGCACTGATGGTAGAGGTTTCCACCATGGGGAGGGCAGCTGAGCTGCCCTCCCACATGAGGTGCTCTTGGGGTGGGAGGGTTTCCCACTGTTGGAGGGGGTCTCCAAGACCCCCTGCATGCTACGCAGAGCCATGGTGGCAACCTGTTTGGTGCCAGTGCTCGCCACCCCGCGCGCTTGCGCGGGTGTGGTTTGGACGGGCTGGATGGGCTTTGAGAGGGCTTTCTGACGAGCCGCCTCGGGCGGCGTGGGGCGTCCCAGGTGGGGCGCGGTGGCGAGGGTCGCCTGGGGCTCGGGAGCGGTCGCGGCACGCTCCATAGGTCAAACTATAACAATAGTTTGAGAGACTTCTACAGAATAGAGTTCGAATCATACGAATACCACTACATACCGGTTTTAGAATCCACGCTCATAAATAAAATAATCAATGTTATATCCTAGCCAACCCCACTAGCTAATTGGACACAACTTTTCCGTCGCCCGATGCGCACTCGCACGGCGGCCCAGGGTAGAAAACCTAAAATAAAAAAGCCAACGGAGCTCAGCGCCCCGATATTTACAGAAGACAACAAAGGTAAACTAAGAATGAGCGACAACCTCGGCCTGGTGGCGGAAGCGATCGGCCTCGCCGAAAGGCTCGCCTAAGGTCGAGGCACCCCCTCCCCTCCCCCCCCCTCCCTGAAAGAACCACCCACGAAAAAGAACGACTCACGAACATGAGGCACCCCAGCAGCGGCGCAACACCTACACCACAGCAGCAAGAAACCGGCCACCCAGAGGCACAGGAGGAAGGCGAGAACAGACCACTGAGGGCCGATGCACCCCGCCCGACCCAGCCCCCCCCACGACCCGGGCCCCTAAGTAGAGCACGAGGGGAGTTGCCGCAAGGCGGGAAGTGAGAGGAGAGGAAGGGATCTGGGCGTGGCTACAATAGACAACCACGTAGCCGCGCGCGTGGCGTGAAAATTAAAAGGTTTTTTCCCCCCCTGTGACCGCTCTTGAATGGCGCGACGGCTCTGGCGCTCTGGCGAGTGCACATCACCGCCATAGGTATCTGTACCTGCCCCTGCCTCCGCCGCTTCCTCCATCCCCTTCCCCTCCTCCTCCTCGCAGTCAGCCTGTGGTCTGTCCGCCTCAGTGTCGCTGTTCCCCCTCCCCTCCTCCCCTCTCCCGCCAGCGGAGCACGATCCTTTGTCCACGTTATACCGATGGTGGGCCCTCTCATGCACGGACCACCTTAACATCTATGGGTGAGAAGGTGAGGCCAGGGGAGCCAGGCGCATTCTTTTGTAGAAAGAGCTTCTCCCCTCTTCTATCTCTTACCTTCACCTAGAAGAACGCGGTACTTCCGGCCGCCCGCCTTTGCCAACGCGCGGCTTTCTTTCTTCTCTCTCTCTCTTCTCTCTCTTGTCTCTCTCTTGTCGCTCTCTTCTCTCTTCTCTCTCTCCTCTCTCTCTTCTTTCTCTCTTCTCTCCCTCTTCTCTCTCCTTGGTCTCTCTCTCCTCTCTCTCTTCTCTCTCTCCCCTCTCTCTTCTCTCTCTCTTCTCTCTCTTCTCTCTCTCTCCTCTCTCTCTTCTCCCTCTCTTCCCTCTCTCTTTCCCTAACTCTTTCCTCTCTCTTCTCCCTCTCTCTCTTCTCTCTTTCTGTCTCCCTCCCTCTCTTCTCACTCGCTCTCTCTCTCTCTTCTCTCTCTCTCTCCCTTTCTATCTCCCCCTGCCTTCCCGAATCATAATCTTTCCCTCTCCCTCTCTCCTTCTTCGCAGCCATCCGCTGGCCGTACGTGTACACGAATCATCTCCCACGCACGAGAAAACATCAGCCGCCGGACCCCAATTCCCAAAAGTATTCCCATCGAATCTCTATATGTATCCATCGTCTGGCGACGGACAGCCCCCTCCTCTTCCACACTGTCTCCTCTCTCCGCGCTCTCCTCTCTCCCTCATCTCTCCTCATCTCTCAAAAGATTCTCGTATGCTTCTTCCCTCTCTTCCTCGAGCGTGTGCGCGTGCCCCTCACTCTCTCCTCTTCTCCCTTCACGTAATCTCTCATCTATTCTTCTCTCTCTCTCTTCAATACACCGTTCACGCTCCCCGTCCTCTTCTCCCGCGAGGTCCATTCAAGTCCCTCTCTCTCTCTCCTACTAGTACTCCTCTCGCTCCATGACGGCGAGAGCGCCTCCTCCACATCCCTCTCTCCACCTCCCCTCTCTCACGTAATCCATGGCCGCCTCATTTGATTTCTTCCTCTCCCTCTTCCCCCCCCCTCCCCTTTCTCCACTCACTCTCTCTCTCTCAACGCGAGAGAGAGGGCGCCGCCGAGCCCACCGGCCTCCTCTCCCTCTCCCTCCCTCCCTCCCTTCCCCTCCTCCGCGCTTCGCCGCCGCCGTCACAGGCTCCCGCAAACACTTCCTACCCTTCCCTCTCCCTCCCTCTCCCTCGATCCCTCCCTCCCTCTCCTTCCCTCCCTTTCTTTCACCCTCTCTCTTCTCTCCATGGCGGAGCGTGTCCACGTCCACTGCCGCCTCCGCCCTCCAGCAGACGGCACTCCGCCCGCCACAGAGGCAGACCCAGACTCCAACACTATCACACTCTCCCCTTCCGACGGCCGGCCACGCTCGTGGACCTTTGATGGTGTCCACGGGCCACAGTCCTCTCAGGCAGCCGTGTACGACGCCATCGCGGTGCCAGTGCTCGAGAGCGTGCTGCGTGGCTACAACGGCACCATACTCGCCTACGGCCAGACGGTGACCGCTGGCCAATTGCGTGTGGGCTCATGGGCGGTGGGCGAGCAACTCGCGCACCGCCTCCGCGCTCGCCCGTCCCGGCCTGGCCTAGCATGATTCCATTCCACTCCAATGCCAAGCGATCAGTGAGTGGTGCCGTGTTGCCCCTAACCTTCAACTACCCCTCGCCCCCTACTCCCGCCGCGCCGCTCAGGGCTCGGGCAAGACTCACACGCTTCTCAACGGCGGCGGCACCGTCGCCAAGGCGGCGCGCGGCCAGGTGTCGGGCGTCGAGCAAGCAGGGCTCGTCCCACGGCTCGTGGCGGAGCTCTTCGTCTCCATCAACTGCGATGTGCGGCACGTATACACCGTGTCTGCTTCCTTCTGCCAGATCTACAATGAGCAGGTCGACGACCTGCTCCGGCTGAAGAACACCAACCTGAAGATCAAGCCCAAAGGGCTCGGCACCGAGGTGGAGGGGCTGACGATGACGCGGTGCGAGACGGCGGAAGAGCTGCTGCAGTTGCTCGAGACGGGGCGCAAGAACATCATCTACGCCGAGACCAAGATGAACAAGTCGTCCTCGCGCTCGCATGCCGTGCTGCAGTTGCACGTGACGCGGCGCGCACGCATGCTCGAGGGGCAGGGTGGAGGCTCCGACCTCTCCGCCTCGCTGCGCATGGGCGAGCTGGTCAAGACGACGCAGCTGACGGGCAAGCTCTCGGTGGTCGACTTGGCTGGCTCCGAGAGAGTCAAGCGCTCGGGCGCCGACGAGGACGGACGACGCATGAAGGAGGCCATCAACATCAACACGAGCCTGCTGGGCCTCTCCAACGTGATGAAGGCGCTCGGCTCCGGCTCCACTCACGTGCCGTACCGCGACTCCAAGCTGACCCACATGCTTTCCGACGCGCTGGGTGGAAATTGCCGCACCTCGCTCATCGTGTGTGCCTCGCCTGCCGCGGTCGACGCCAGCGAGACGAGCGGCACGCTCGACTTTGGCTCTCGTGCGATGAAGGTGGCCGTCAATGCAAGCGTAAACTCGACAACCGTAACGCTTGACGCGGCGACGCTCGCCGCCGACCTCTCGACTGCGATGCGACTGCGCGCTGAGGGGGGCGTCGGTGGCCAGCTGCTCCGGCTAGAGGATGAGCTCAAAGAGCGCGACGACGCGCTTGGGAAGCTTACGCGCCAGGTGGCCGAGGCCGCCGCCGAGCGCGAGCGCGAACGCGCAGCCGCCGCGGCGGCCGCCGCGAAGGGCGACGCTGCGCACCGTGCGGCCGCTGTGCAGCTACAGACGCAGCTCGCTGAGGCGGTGCGTGGCGCGGCCGCCGCGTCCGAGCGCGCCGAGGCGGCCGAGCGTCGAGCTAGAGATGCCGAGGCGGCCGCGGCCAGCCGACGCGCCGAGGTCGAGTCTCTCGAGGCGGCGCTCGCCGCCAAGTCGCTCGCCGATGCCAATGAGGTGGACGCGGCGCTCGCCGCCGCCGAGCAGGCGCGCGCAGCCGAGGCGGCGGCTGCTGAGCGCGCGCGGGCTGAAGCAGAAACGGCGCGCGCCGACGCAGCGGCGGCCGCCGCTGAGGGCCGCAAACTCGCGCTCCGCACCAAGGAGGTGCAGGCCGAGAAGGACGCGGCAACGGCCGCCAGGCGCGGCGCGAACGCCGAGGCGCGCACGCTCGCGGGCGCGCTGCACGACGCTGATGACGAGGCGCTGCGCGCCGCCAACGCTTCACGTGCGCGCTCTGCCTTGCTCGAGGAGGCGGCACAGCTGCAGTCAGCGTTGCGCGCCTCGGCAGAGCGCGAGCTGGCGAGCGCCAAGGCGGCGTGCGGCCGGCTCGAGGAGGGGCGTGAGCGCTCGAGTGTCGCGCTGCAGGCTGCGGAGCTCGCTCGTCGGACTGAGCGAGAGGAGATGGAGGCCCAGATGGCCGAGTTGGTTGCCTCGCGCGACGAGCTTGAGGCGACGGCCGAAGGGCTTCAGGCAACGGTGGGCTCGCTTCAAGCGCAGCTCGCCCTCGCCGAGGGCCGCGCAGCCGACGAGGCCACCGCGCGCATCGAGCAGGTCCGCTCGCTCAAGGCGAGCTACGACGAGGCGCTCGCGCGACTCGGCGTCTCCGAGGCGGAGGCCTCCGCCCTGCGCGCGCGCTGCGACGAGGTGATGGCTGCACTCAGCGAGGCGCAGCGCGCGAGAGAGCAAGAGGAGGCAAGCCTGCGCAACGCACTACGTGAGCACGAGGCCTCGCTCAACCGCGCACTCGCCGACGCGCGCTCGAAGTCCAAGGCGCTCGCCGCACTTCTTGAGGCACGGCGCGCCGAGAGCGAGCGCGCCGCTGGACTTGCCTCTCGCGCCGAGGGGGCCGAGGCTCGCTACGCTGAGTCAGAGGAGCGCGTCGCCTCGCTCGAGACGCAGCTCGCCGACGCGGCCGCCGAGCGCGGCCGGCTCGTGCAAGAGCTCGACGCGCTGACCATTGCGCGCGGCCTCGCTGCCGGCGAGGCGGAGGCCGAGGCGGCGCGCGCGCGCGAGCTCGAGGAGCTCATCGCCACCAGCGAAGCGCGCGAGGCCGAGGTCGAGGCCGCGCTCGACACAGCTCGCGAGGAGGCGGCAGCCGCGCGCGCGGAGGTGGACGCTGCTTCAAGCGAGCGGCGTGCCGCCATCGACGAGCTGCGCGCACGACTCGAGCGCGCCGCAATCTTCGGCGCGGCCGCTGAGAAGCGTCGTCACGAGGAGGCGCAGGCGGCGAGCGCAGCCGCGAACGAGCACTCGGCTATCGCCGCTCGGACCCAGGCGTCGTGGTCGGCCGCTCTCGACGCACAGCGCGCGGCGCTCGCGCGCGCGCAGGGCCAGGCGCGAGCCGAGGAGCTGCGCCACCTGCGTGAGATGCTTCTCACGGGCGTGCTTTGCCTCAAGCACGGCCGGCGCGGCAAGCCGCACCCGCGCCACGTGCGTTGCGACGTCTCGCTCCGCCAGCTCGAGTGGGGCGCCTCGGCGCTTGAGAAGGCCGACAAAGCGCTCGAGATAACGGATATCCTCTCCGTCGAGCCTGGCCTCGTTACTGAGGTCGCGCACAAGGCCGCCAAGGCGGGCCGAACGCCAGACGGCTGCTTCCTCTCGATCATTACGCCGCGTCGTACGCTTGATCTCGAGTTCCGCTGCACTGAAGTGCGTGACGCTTGGTTCGCGACGCTCTCCTCGTGGCGGGAGCTCGTTGCCTCCGGTGAGCTCTCCGAGGGACCGCTCAAGCCGCGTAGCTCCGCCGGCTTCAGCTCACCGCGCCCTTCAGCCGCCGCTGGAGCCGTGACGCCAGCGCCGCTGCGCGGCAAGGCCTCCTCGGGTGCCGCTGCGTGGGCTCGCCGTGCCGTCGGGCGCACCTCGTCGCTCCGCTCGTCGGCCGTCTCGATGCGTTCCTCTAATGCCGGCGAGTCGGGAGCCGAGGATTCGCCCGGCCTCTCGAGCGTGTACGACTCGCCCGGTGCAATGTCGGACGCCGACGCGTTGGGCTCGGCTGTGCCCATTTCCATCCCGTTTGAATCATACGGTAACGACATCATCGAAGGGCCCTCGAGTAGCGGCAAGCGCGCGCTCGGCCGCGTCGCTGCCTCGGCCGGCCGCACGCACTGGGGCGCGCGCACGCCGTCTAAACTCGTGCCGCCGCCGGCGGAGCAGCAGCAGGTCGCAGAGGACTCGGGTGCCGCGACTGCCGCGCAGCCGCCCTCGCGGCTCTCGGGTGCCACGCCCGCCAGGCGCAACTCGGGCGGTGCCGTCAGTCAGCTCACGATGAACCTTTCTGTTGACTAGGCCCGGTGGCATGCCGGATTGTGCCGCGCTGTCACGCAGGCCCGTCACGCAGGGCCCCGGGCACCGACCCTACCCTATTTGTCAAATCATCGCGGCCCCACTCGAGCAAAGCTTCAAGGCGGGGCCGCGCTTGCCGCTCATACTCAATGTACTATAGGGATCGGCACGCCGGCGAGCCATCCGCCGCCGGCGGGGCGAGCACTCGGGTGACTGGCCCTACATGGTTCCCCCGTTCCGTCCCCCAAGCCATGCTGTTGCGGCACGTCTTGCCCCAGTTCCGTCATTCCACCTGATCCGATCGCGTCTATGACGAATCCATTGAGTGGAGATGATCGTCCAGCTGCCGATTGCGTAGCACCTGCATTTAATGGGTGACGCAGAGTGTTCAAGAGAAAGTGAAAGCTCGGGTTCTCATCGCTACGGAAATATGTAATTTAGCGACGGGGCGTTGAAGATGGTGCCCAATTGGTCAGCGGGTACAGTCGGCATCTTTGCCGGGCCGCGAAGCGTGGTGTGCTCCGAACCAAGGCGCAAATTTATCCGCATCTTGCACACCACTAGCAGGGCGGTTGTCGTTGAGCGTGAGATTCATCCACAATGTGGAAAGAAGATCCTTTTCCCCTAGCGCCTAGGTATAGCTGTAGCGGTTGTGCCCGGCGGCGGTCTATTTTGCTCACATGGCTGCGGTAACGATTACGATGACGCTGGCCATGCGCCCCTTGCCCCTTGGCTTTAATTTGCTTGAATCTTGCCCTTGTCATCTTGAATGTCTCGGCCTAGGCGGATTCGATATTGCGTACGAGTTTTGTTTTCATATGAGTTTTGTTTTCAGGGCTTGTCTCGATGGTCCGCCGCTCGACAATTAAAGACCAAAGCTCCGCAACGCTAACGCCAACGCTCGACGCTCGCCCATTCTTTCGTCCTTTTCTTTTTTTGTTGCTCGAACGTTGTGTATGAATAAAAGTAAAAGAAAAAAACATTCTTGAAGGTGTCCGCTAAGCTTCTAGTGACACACTCTCTCGCGCGACCCCGACGCCATTGCCAAAACCTCTACCGCCTCTCCCCCTCCCGCCCCCCCCCCCCCTCGTTCCTGTTTCTTCGGTTGCTAGGGGGGTCGGCCCATGTACACTACTGTGGGCCTAGCGCTTGGGGTGGCTGCCGGCGCACGATAAGACGCGCGATACGCGAACGAGTGAACACCCAGCCGAGCCGCATGTGCACGCCGCCGTGCAAGTCAGAGTACGGGGTGCCAAGGCGGCCTTCGCCCCTCGGCCGCTGCAAGCCGAGCCGCCGCCGCCTTGCTAGCTCGCGCAAGCTTCGCCTGAAGAAAGAGAGCCGACGTCACCGTCCTATTGAGGCTCGGATTGGCGTTAATCAGCATGACGCTCTCAGTGGAGGCGGAAGAGCCGAGCCGCGTGCGTGACTGCGCCGCCGTCATGGAGCCCAGCGTTAGGGCGCTGCCTGCGCTCGGAGACCGCGTGGCATGGTAGCACGAGGTCCCGGTGGTGTGCGACATCGACTGCACGCGTGGCTCGGCTGACAATGACCGATTCAGCGGGCGCGTCGGCACCTCGAGCGGCGCCGGCCGCAAGTCTGTGTAGTGAGTCGGTCTGCCTTGCGTGAGCTGCGGGCCTTGGAGTTTTGGTGCGGTGTGCGCCGCACCGTCTTGTCTCTCCACCACAAGTGTGGATTCACCCATTCCCGCTGGCGGCCTCCGCTCCAGAGGCAACGTGGCGGTCTGTGGGCGTGGCCGGATGAGCGTGAGCAGCGGTGCGCTCGGTGATGGCTGGAGGGCGCGCGGACACTCGCCCACTGACACGCTCGGGCGCGGTAGCGCCGAGGCCGGCCGCGCCCCCTTTGAGGGTGCAAGCTGTGCTTCCCTGGACCTTGACTGCGTCCGCGCGAGATACTGCGAGATGTGGCTGTGCACTGGGCCCTTAGCTGTCATGCCGGGAGCGCGCGAGGAAGGCGGCACTTCGCCTGGCGCATGCTGATTGGCATAGGGACGGTGCGGCGGGATCGGGTGGCTGGTGGTGTTGCATCGCAGCATCGTCCGGTCGAACAGGAAGCCGTCAACGCCAATCTTATGCTCGCAGGCGCGCACATACGCCTCGCGCCGGGCGCGCGCGCGCTCCTGCCGCTGCTTGAGCGCGATTTGCTGGCGCTCCTCCACAAACCCAAGGTACTGCCGCTGCAGCTGGAGCTTAGTCTCGGCGAACACGCTGCGGTGCGCCGAAAGATTCTCCTGAAGCTCGAGAATCAAGTGTTTGCTCGCCAGCTCGATGAGCGTGCGACGGCGCCTCATCTCTAGTGACGCCTTTGCCGCTCTACACTCGGCCTCGCAGCGTCGCACGAGCGCACGCAACTCTTCGGCGCGTGGCCTCAGCCGCTCGATCTCCTCCTCCACCTCCTGCGCCTCCTTGTTCAGCCGTCTCCCCCGGCTCTGTATGAGCAGGTCGGAGTGCCTCGCGGTGGCTGCCTCGAGCTGGCAGAGCAGGGGTGAGGCCTCCAGCTCGGCAGCGGCGACGGCAGCGAGCGCAGCAGCAACAGCACGCTCCTCTTCCTCAAAGCTCGGCATCATCTCAAGCTTGCTGCTCTTCCTCCTGAGCTTTGGGCGGCTCGGGCTGCCGGGTGAAACGGCGACGGCGGCGGCCATCGCGGGAGAAGAGAACCGAGAGATGGGTGAGGAGTGGGAGAAAGGGGATGGGTGGGAAGAGGCCGCGGGGCTCGGGAAGGAAAGAGGGGCGAAGCACGAGGAGGAAGCGGTGGGCGTGTGGCGATGCGTGTGGGGGCGGGTGGCAGCCTCGGCCCGCTTCCCTCCCCTTCTTCCCGCCCCTTCCCCCCCTCTCCCCCCCGCGGCCAGACGCACCCGACACTGAGAGTAGAGAGAGTAGCCGTTTCCTTCTCCCCCCCTTTCGGCAAGATCTCTAGAGTAGAGTACCTCTATCGGTAGAAAAGAGTACCTCTATGGGTGGAAAATAGTATACACTTAGATAATTAGATAAGTAGTATTAGGGCTGCTGCTGCTACTGCCACTAGCCCTGCACTAGCACGCCAGGCCACGAGATACATGACCGCACTGACTAAGCCCCAAGGCACAAACGAAGTATCTGATTATAACGCCCCCCTCGTAGGCCCCCGGCTCCCCTCTCGGCTAAAATTCCAACTTAAAATTTAAATTAGGTCGCGTTCCGTCGCAGGAGGACCATGCGAATAGTTTTTTATTTTTACATCCCATAAGAAATGTCCAAAAAAAAACCATATGCAGCTCTCGCGAGGGGCTGCACCTCCAGACCTCCAGGTTGGGTTGTTTTCTTGGCACATACATACCCATGTGGATGGTATAAGTTCTACGGCAAATCCGTGCTTCCCATCGACTCTAAAGTAGAGGCTAGACGCTAGGGATTCTCCTAGGCCAATAAGACGCTCTCTACTCTCTACAAGACTACCCTCTTCTAACGACGAGCTAAAAATGGCAGCATCCGGTCCTCAGCCTTCATCATCCTCCTCATCATCGTCGCCGCTCTCTCTCTCTCTTCCCTCTCTCTCGCTCCCTCCTCCCCCCCCCCTCTCTCTCCCTCTCTCTCTCATACTTTCTCTCTCTTCTCTTCTCTTCTTTCCCGTCTCTCAACTCTCTCTCTCCTCTCGTCTTCAACGCGTCTGCCTCATCTCCTCTCTCCCTTCACCATTCTCCTCTAGAAAAGTCCCTCTCTTCTCTTATGGTGTGGTACCCTCCTCTCTCTCCCCTTCTCCCTCTTCCCCTGCCGTACGTCTCTTCTTCTCTCCACCCTCTCTGATTGTTCCCCCCATTTTCTCTCCCCCCCGCTGCTCCTCTCGTCGCCCTCGTCGCCTCCTCTCTCTCTCTCCTTTCCCGCGCTCCTCTCTCTCTCTCTCATCTCTCTCTCCCTGTGTTCCCTTCTCTCGCCACCGCCCCCCCCCTGCGCTCTGTAGCTCTCTTAAACTCTCTCTCACGAGAGATCTCTCTCTCTCTCTCTCCACTCACCACGAGAGAGACTCTCTCATCCTCTTCTCTCGCTCGCTCTCTCACCCCGCCCCCCCCCCCCCGGGGGGGCCCCCGCCCTGCTCTCTCTGTGCGTCTGCTCTCTCTCTCTCCTCTCTCTCCTCTCTCTCTCTCTCTCTCTCTCTCTTCTCTCTCTCTTCTCTCTCTCTCTTTCTCTCTCTTCTCTCTTCCCTCCCTCCTCCTCCCTCTCTCTCTCTTTCTCTCTCTATCCCTCCCCAGCTTCTGAGAATTACATATCTCCACCCATCAATCCGCTTCCCAATCCTCTCCCTCACCACCCCCACCCCCCTCCCTCTCCCTCTCCCCCCGCCGGTGACTCCCCACCCCCATCTCCCTCCCCTGTCTCCCTCCTCCTCCAAACCTCCTTCCCCCAACCTCCTTCCCCCGATGCGTCCACCCCTCCTCCCCCTCCTCTCCCCCCGCCTCCTCTCCCGCCGCTTCTCCTCCTCCAAGATTATCTACACAAAGACAGACGAAGCCCCTGCCCTCGCCACCTTAGCCTTCCTCCCCGTCATCCATAGATTCGCCTCCTTTGCCTCGATCCAAGTGGAACTATCAGATATCTCCGTCTCACACCGGATCCTCAGCCAGTTCCCTCACCTCCTCCCAGCCAATCTGCGCGTGGAAGACACGCTGGCAGAGCTGGGGCAAGTGGCAAAGACGCCAGATGCCAACATCGTCAAGCTGCCGAACGTCTCCGCCTCGGTACCGCAGCTCACAGAGGCAATTGCCGAGCTCTCCTCCAAGGGATACCCTCTCCCACCCTTCTCGCAGTCACCCAGCACTCCGGAGGAGAAGGAGGCGTACGCGTGCTATGCACGGGTGCTCGGCTCGGCGGTCAATCCGGTGCTGCGTGAGGGCAACTCGGACCGCCGCGTCGCGAGGCCGGTCAAGGAGTATGCGAGGAAGAACCCGCACAAAATGGGCAAGTGGAAACCCGACTGCAGGACCAACGTGGCACACATGAGCGATGGCGACTTCTACTCGAGCGAGCAGGCGGTGGTCGTGCCGGCCGCCACCGCTGTACGCATCGAGCACCTCGCCGCCACCGGAGCCACCACCGTGTTCAAGCCGGAGACAAAGCTGCTGCCCGGCGAGCTGATCGATGCGAGCCGCATGTCGGTCGCCAAGTTGCGCGATTTCTACGAGGAGACGCTGACGCGCGCCAAGGCGGACGGGATGATGGTCTCGCTGCACGTGAAGGCCACCATGATGAAGGTCTCCGATCCCATCCTCTTCGGCAACGCCGTCTCCGTCTTTTTCTCGACTATGTTCGAGAAGCACGGCGACATCCTCGCGGCTGCCAAGTGGAACCCCAATCACGGGCTTGGTGAGCTCTACCAGAAGCTGGGCGCAATGTCACCGGCCGACCGGGGCAAGATCGAGGCGTGCATCGCCGCCTGCTACGATCGCCGCCCTGGCCTCGCGATGGTCGACTCGGCGCGCGGAATCACCAATCTGCACGTGCCATCGGACGTCATCATCGACGCGTCGATGCCTTGCGTCGTGCGCGACTCGGGCAAGATGTGGAACAAGGACGACAAGCTGGAGGATGTCATTTGCATGATCCCCGACCGGTGCTACGCCACCATGTACCAGGCTGTCTTTGACGACTGCCGCGCCAACGGCCAATTCGACGTCGCCACGATGGGCTCCGTCTCCAACGTGGGGCTGATGGCGCAAAAGGCGCAGGAGTACGGCTCGCACGACAAGACGTTTGCGATCGAGTGAGCGAGCGAGCGCCGCACTTGGCGCCACCTCCTTCGCTCCCGCGGGCGCCCGCTCACGCCCCTCCCCGCCCCACCGCAGCGCGCCCGGCACTGTGCGCGTGGTCGACATTGGTACCGGCGAGACGCTCATGTCGCACGAGGTCGAGAAGGGCGACATCTGGCGCATGTGCCAGGTTTGTGCGGCGGCCACCAGGGCGAGGGCGCGCGCATCACGGCCGTTCCCATTGCGCTGATTCGCTGCCTGCTAGCCCGCTGTGCTGACTCGCACCCACTTTCCGGCCGTTCTCACACGCCGCCTGCTCGCCCGCCCGCAGACGAAGGACGAGCCGATCCGCGATTGGGTGAAGCTTGCCGTCAACCGCGCGCGCGCCACCGGTGATACCGCAATCTTCTGGTTGGACAAGGGCCGGGCTCACGACGCGCAGCTTATTCACAAGGTGCGCCACGGCCGGTGCCACCGCCGTACACGCCGCTGTTCTTCTCTGCCCCACCCCCTCCCAACCGCTGAGCGCATGGCATTACGGCCCTGCTGACGTATGCACCCGTCGGGACAGGTGGAGACCTACCTCAAGGATCACGATACTGCGGGCCTTGACATCTCCATCGCCAAGCCCGTCGACGCCATCAAGACGTCGATGGCGCGCGCGCGGGCGGGCAAGGACACCATTTCTGTCACGGGAAATGTGTTGCGCGACTATCTCACCGACCTCTTCCCGATCATCGGTGCGCGTGCCGAGGCCTCCGAGACAGGTCACAACGCCT
Source organism: Isochrysis galbana (assembly GCA_018136815.1). NCBI lineage: Eukaryota > Haptophyta > Isochrysidales > Isochrysidaceae > Isochrysis > Isochrysis galbana. Next base: position 1,357,197 of record CM030945.1, on the reverse strand, counting down.
ATCGCACGGCTACTCACGCCTAGATCCTACTGCACATCCCGACCCGTGCAGAGCTCGGAACCTCTGCCAAGATGCTTTCGATCGTGCCCCTGCTGGCTGGCGGCGGCCTCTTCGAGACGGGCGCCGGCGGCTCCGCTCCCAAGCACGTGCAGCAGTTCACCAAGGAGGGGCATTTGCGGTGGGACTCGCTTGGCGAGTGAGTCGAGCGCGCGGCACCCCGCCCGCTGGCGCACGATCGCACTTATTGGCACGCCGCTGGAGGCCTCGGCCACCGCGCGTCGCCCGATGGCGGGTCACCCATGGCGCGCACCGCCGCACGCACATGCTTCTCCCTCCCGCCAATCCTCGCAAGTGATCCTGCACGACTTGCCCGTGCGCTACAGGTATTTGGCGCTGGCCGTCTCCCTCGAGGACCTCGGCGCCAAGTCGTCAAATGCTAAGGCCACCATGCTAGGCGAGGCGCTCAATGATGCCATCGGCAAGCTCCTCGACGAAAAGCGTTCGCCCTCTCGCAAGGTTAATCGCACGCACCGTGAGCCCAGCCCCTTCTCGCGTTCCGCTGGATGAGGAGTTTACAAGCCCCCCTCCCCCCGCAACCTTCCAGTGTGGCGAGATCGACAACCGCGGTTCGACATTCTACATCGCCAAGTATTGGGCGGCGGCAATGGCAGAGCGCGACGCCTCTTTTGTTGGCCTCGCAAAGGAGCTCGCCGACAATGAGGAGATTATCCTCAAGGAGCTAATCGATTGTCAAGGCTCTCCGGTCGACATTGGTGCGCCCGCGTGTGAGCGTAATGAGGCGCTGCTATGCCCGTTAGCACCCCGGGCGAGTCCGACCGGCCATTTCGACAGAGCCAGCCTCAGCTGGCCGCCCCGAACGTCAGCGAAGCCCCGAACGGTGGTTCGCGCTTGTAACGGTGGACCGGCCCCTCGCCCATTGCAGGCGGCTATTGGCAGCCCGACCCCAAAAAGGCATCCGAGGCGATGCGTCCCTCCAAGACCTTCAATCAGATCATCGGTGACTGATTCCCTATCGTGCCATAGGAGCACGCCGCTCAGCGCGAGATGTCTCCGTCTTCATTGGCGTAGCCGCGGCGTGCATTTGTGCCAACTTGTAGGCGCGCCGCTAGTCTGAAACTTTATGAAGGCCCACACTAAAATAGCCCTAGAGGGGGCGACAACTAAGCAACTAACTACTGGTGTTCTCCCACAAGAGACCTCGTCGTCTTCGCCCCTAATTCCCTCCCTCCTCCTGCCCATTCCTTTTTCATTATCGATGTTGGGGGGGGATCGGCCCATATCCATGTTCATCCTTATGTGCACTTCGTTTAAATTTTGAAAAAACTACTGCAATAGTTTTAGCGTTTTGCGAGCTGGAGCACGGGCCGACGGCTCCCCTCTCCGAGCCCCCCGCCGCAACCACGACGCCCCCACGGGGCTGACCCAGGCCGCCGGAGCCGAAGCGCTTGCAGGCCCGTGTCGCATCTGCGATCGCGATCGGGACCTGTTTTGTTTTAGAAATAGATATCGTCTACCGTCTACGTTCTACGTTTCTACGCCCCCTCATTATAGGCTAGCTCTAGCTAGACAATGTTGGAGAATATTGCTTCCGCCTACATTCTGTTTGCTCGTTCCACCTTCTGCGCCCTCGCCTACTTTGTCTTTGTGGCTTACCTTGACGCTTGCTTTGCCCATCGCCTGGTTTACCGTGTTTACCGCCTTGCGCGCCCCTAGCCCCTAGCGTTTTTAGGGGATCTGTCGCACGTTTCATTCACGTTTAGTTAGGTGACAAAAACTATTGTTATAGTTTTAGCGATGGAGCGCGCGCCGACCGCTCCCACCTCCCAGCCCTCTGCCGCCACGACGCCCCAACGGGGCCGACCCAAGCGCCAAGCCGCCGGAGCCCAAGCGCACGCAACCCTCAGCCCCCCCCGATCAGGACGTCGAGATGGCGCCACCTCCCTCTCCTCCCAGGCAGCCTCACAGCCAGGGAACAGGCAGAGTCCTGTTCCCTGGTGCAGACCAGAGCCAGGGCAATGCCCTGCCACAGGCCTCCCTCGACACGCCACCCAACCAAGGACTCCCCATGGGGGCTGGCAGCACTGCTGCCACCCCCATGGTGGCAACTCCTACCATCAGTGCACCCCTCGGGGGCGGGCACTTGACACAACAATCAATCCTGGGGGCCCGGATGGGCCGTCAGCCTTATATTAGGTCCTGATATCATGATATTAGGTCCTCTAGACCTGATACCTGATACGCTAAGGGCCGCAGGCTACGTGACTATGCATTACAAGGGTAAACGCTAACATAAAAATTGACTTAAATTCGACGTAGGAATAAATGGGTTGAACTAGGTTTAGAGGTTGAGGGCTGCTCGAAGACCTAGGGTTGCAAGACCGTGGGAGTTTGAGTCTAAATAACCGTGTTGCCTTGATGGGCGAGCTTGCAGCTTGGGATAGTTGGATGGAGATGGTCGTCGATGAGCCTTGCTTGAGGACGAGCTGGTTTCTGTTTTGTACGTTTTCGTTAGTGTCTGGTGTAGTGTAATACTACTAGTATAACACATTATACATTATAGTCTTAGTGCCTACCTGATATTAGGCTGATGTTAGGATGTTAGGTCCTGATATCAGTCTAAGGTCTCCGATACCTGACGGCCTTTGACCTGACGGCCCATCCGGGCCTGGGGGCTTTTGCGCCCTCCAACCAACAACCAACACCTGCACAAAAATCCTACGCGGAAGTCGCCCAGAAGGGACCCATGGGGAAGACTCCAATGCAGCAAGCCCAGAAGCAACCAGCCCCACAGCCACAGCAGCCATCGCGCAAGCGGGCCGATCCCCAATCAGACCCCAAGCCGATTGTAAACAACAACACACAACTTGCTCCCCCCCCTGTTGATGAGGAGGAAGAGCCGGAAGACACCCCTTTTTTCATTCAGCTAGCTCAGCTAGCTGACGACAAGAAGGATATCAAAAGCGAAGATGTAGCTACCTTCATGAAATTCCTCCTCTCTAGGCTGGAAGGCCTAGACGCAACTCCGGATGGAATGGACAAGGGCCGTAAAGGCCCTTGGATCTTCTACGTCGATGAGGACGCACATGATCAATTCAAGGCCGCATATGGAGACAAAGTTAATACAACACTCTCAGGAGTCCCGCACGAGTTTGGAATCACCTACGGCGCGTTAGCCGACTCGGCCCCTCGCAAGTCGAGCGCCATCCGGTCCTCTCTCAAAGAGGTGGCGACCTACATCGTATTCCGCATCTTTGACCCGATCAAGGCGTACAAAACCAAGACTAGGCATCTGGCTAACTCGCTCGAACGCGAGGGTTTCCACGTGCTAAGGGGCAACCAACAGCGAGCCAAAACTTCACTGGAAGGAATCACGAAGGTCGAGTCCGGCAAGCGCCCAATCTGGCATTTCTATGTTTACACGGACACGTCTGCCTTGGGGCACCGTTTCCCTCGAAACTTCCATGTGACTCTCGATGACGGAGAAAATTTCAACTTGGACTATGCGGTCCGATCATCAGTGGAATGCGTGACTCCTGAAGGGGAGTTAGCCATTCATGGAGCCCCTGGGGGTTGCAAAGGATACGACAAGCCGTGGGCCATCTCATTTCTGCGCAAGAACCAAGTTAGCTTTCGCTAGTGTACGTGCGAACAAGATAAGGCGAAAGTAGAGCAACGTAAGCGTCAAAGGGACGCTAGCAACGCCATGGACTACAGGGCCCTCATGGGTCTTGGAGCGGCGGCGCCATGCCGCCGATTCATGGCGGGTGAATGCAAGAACAACCGCATGAAAGGACGCCAAATCGTCCAATGCTCCTCAAGCCACGACATCCCCGGATGTTGGGTAAAAGATCCCGTCACGGGCAAACAAACTTGTATGGTCAAATGCAATCTGAAACCTAATAAGGCTTATCCAGGGTACTGCGTGAACGGAGTTAGTTGCCTCTACCGTGATGGTGAATAGTAACGATCTAAAGATTGCGACATACAATATGAATGGAGCGAAACATAAACTAGCGTCTACGCTAGCTCAAGCGAAATTAGGAGGGATACATGTTCTTTACGCGCAAGAACTACACCATTACAGCGATGGGTGGCACCGGAGGGTGCAAGGTTTGGCCCAGTCCCTACGTTGGGACAGGTTTCAATCTCCCGCGACTAGGGGCGACCCTGGGAGCGGAGTGGCGATAGCCATCAGAAAGGACAGAGGCGACGTAGTAGTAGAATATTGGTCGGTAGTTATCCCGGGGAGGATGATAATAGTTAAAGCTAAAATGGGACATGAAACGATAACTTTCTCTTCTGTATACCTTAACGCGCAACCTACTAATAAACGTAGAGACGAAATAAAAATACTGCACGCGGCGTCGGATATACTTCCGCACACTATACTAGCGGGCGATTTTAATTGCGTAGAAAGCGTCACTAGAGATACTAGGTCTAACCCGGGGGCGGCCCCTTACACGAATTCAGGAGGCAGAGCCCTAGCGAGGGCGATAGCAGCACGAGGACTTACTGATGTCCAGACATTGGTTGACCCTGGCCTTAGAGATCAATACACGAGGTGCGGTCATCAGACCTTCACTAGAATAGACCGTATATACGCCGCGGAATATTACTCCACGTGGAGGTGGCACAAGGCGTATATAGATTTAAGACTTTTCACGGGCATGGCGGCATCAGACCACCACCCGGTGGTGGCGACCTTTGCGATTGCCCCTCCCAGACGGGCGACTGAGATCGAGGCCAAGATACCGCAGGAGGTGCTAGACGACCCGGAGGCACGCGAGATAATAAACCTCCTCTGGAGGAGCCTGTACCCTTTCCCCCCGGGAGAGGACGCTAGAGATAAGATCAGGGTGTGGACGGAAACCAAAAGGAAAGTGTCCTCGATTCTCCTCGCTAAGGCGGTGGAGCTTCGTAGACGAAGATCGTACGCCCAAGCGGAGATAGACGCTGTGGTAGAAGCTAGAAAGGCCCAGATGGCGGCAATACCCGAAATGGCACGGCCGGAGGCCATAGCTACACTAAATCGCAAAGTAGTCGAGAGAAGACGTACATTCTCACCGACACAAGATGCGCCGATCGCTGTAGCGCTGTAGCTGCTCTTCTTATCTACTACTCCCCATGCTCGCCCCTTCCTGCCTTCAGCCTTGGCCGTGACAGACCTTTGATCAAGACCAGGACGCGGCGAGTACAATACAATATCAAGAGTGTAAGAAGACGGCCGGGGGCGGTGCTCGCCTTCTCCCCCCCCCCGCGTCCCCCCCCCGCCCCCCCCCTCCCCGCTCTCCCGCGACCCAAGAGGCCGACCCACTCTGCCGTCGTTCATCCGCAGCATACTGTGAGTCCCTCACCCGCCCGCTCGAGGACATCGCGCGTGCCAGACGGTCCGCGAGGGGCAAGAAGAATGCGACTCTCAGACAGCTCCAGCGCTCGTAGTGAATGCCCTCGCACGTGTCACCTTCACTCCCCTTCATCCAACTATCCATGGATAGATCCGCAGCCACACAGCGAACGAACGCATGCCGGGTGCCGGCGGCGAATGGTCTCCTCCACCATGCCACGACATGCCATTCACCACCCATGAAACTCTTCACGCCATTTCCCTGGGCCAATTCACCTGTGCTTCATCGCTGCTGCACTGGCTCTGTTGCACCTGAAATTCTTGCTGGCACGCTCCATTACTGGCTTCACATTTCTCTGGTGGTTGATTGGCTGCCTGTGCCACCCTGCTTGTGGATCTCGATTGAGAATGCCGCTCCGTTGTTTTTCAGATGCCATCGAAGAAAGCTGTTGTCGTTCGTACTCAGGACAGCTCGGAAGAAGAATTCGATCGTCGCCAGAACAAGTACAAGTTTCCTTGGGAATCAGAAGAACAGTACAACGACACACGCTTCCATGCTGCAGAACGTCTCCAGCCATCCAAGACCGGGAAAGGCACTTGGGAACGCAAAGGTTACAAGGATGATGCTGAGAAGTTTCGCAAAGACGTGCGGGCTCTCATTGACAAAGACCACAGGGACAAATACGCCCCACCCGCTGCTGATGTTGGCCATATATTTGCAGCCAACAATGGTGGAGCACACACCCTCAATAATGTCTACATGCAAGAGTCCACTTTCAACCGCAAGATAAAAGACAGCCATGATGAGCTCAATGCAGCCTTGGTTGGATATGAACGGACTCGCAAAGCTATGGATGACAGTCGAAAACACGGTAATCTTAATGATGGCAAGTGGAAAGATTGGACCAGCAGCGCCGTCGTTGAGCTCGGCCGAGAGGAATGGAAATCGGTCGGAGTGCTGTGCAAGAAAGGAGGCGAAATTGATAAGAGGTGCCGAGCATATCAGCGCGGCGAGATCTCCGTCGACAAGCACGGTAACACTCACGGGCTGGCTGCAAAAGCCCAAGAAATCACGACGCGCTCCACGCGCTCGAAGTCCAAGGCTGCAAGCTCCAATGTTGACTGTCTTGGAGAGTCATTCGGCCGCCTCGGCATTTGAAATGAGTGCTTCTTAATGACTGATCGACTCATAACGCACCACAAGTATATCGCATCGCCCGGCGTAATTCGCTAGGGCGATTTCCTTTCTCGTTCAAATGTTGCTGTGCGTCGACCGCTAGAGAGAGTGCATGGAAGATAGTGGGTAGGGCACGGCGGAACATTGAATGCTTGAAATACTGCTAGTAGAGGGTCACGTATGGATTGGCTGGAGATTGCATTCACTTTGCGCCCATTATAATAAATCTGAAGAATCCGAGCAACTGCTTCCATCATTGTCCATCCCCATTTTTTTCCCTTTGCACAGATGCTCCAGATCTAGACTGCCCGGGAGCAGGTGAGCACATGCACATACTACCTGGATATTGCGGAAAGAATCTCTTTGTATCTCAACCTCCCCCCCCCCCACCTGTTCCCCGCGTTCTCCGCCACGCCCCACGCCACCTTACAACGAACCCGTCCCTCGATCCAGCTGAGAAGTCGCGCCCCTGTTGCCTGTTGTGCATTGTGCCCGCCCGCTTTGCGTCGTATAGCTTTTTAGGCCATTTCTACGTCGGTCAAACAACTATTCTCTTCTAAGGATGAAAATTGACCAAGTCAAGATTGAGGATTCGTCACGAGATTTTGGATATGCTGACCGGATACAAAACTATTGTTATAGTTGTAGTTGTCATGGAGAGCCCAAAGCTCTCGCGAGTAGGTGGGGAGTTAAGAGTAGGTCTTACACTGGTTCTTAAGGGTCGCACACACTCGTATTGACCCATCTTGGCCCCTCGCACCGCAGAAATGCCTCGATTCGATTCGGCCCGACGCCCAGGGGCCATGGCCCGAATGACGAATGACGCCGACAAGCGCTCGCTCGGACGCCTGGACACCCAAACTAAAAATAAAGCATTTTGATTATAATGAAAATAATTTGCGTGAGAACCTCCATTGGCTTGAGACTGGGGTTACACAAATCAATAAAAAAAATCTTCTTAAAAATCTCCGCTACATGTGCGACATGAGGCAGTGTGCTTGTGGACCTCCCTACTACCCAACCTTAACCCCTAACAACCCCCTTCCCCTTCCCCAGTTCTCTCTTTAGCGGAGAAGCTGGTTCCGGGGAGGGCTGGGCATCTTGCCAGGTGCGTGGAGCTTGCATGGTGTTTATCGCACATTCTGCACTTCTGCACGCCGTCGACGTCGCCATGGCGAAGCGGTTCCGTGTGCTCAGTCTCCTGTGCGTTATGTGTTGAAAGTGAGGGTGTTTGTCCGTATGTTATTTGAGGGGGGGGTTTGTGTATAGGCTCGCCACGTGTTTCCAGTCTTCGTGTGTCAGTCCGATCTTGCGTGCCCGCACGCTTCTCTTGCTGGCTGGGAAGTCGCGTTCCGTCAAAAGAGGGCCAGGTGATTTTTTGTTGTCATCCACATGTGCTTGTTTTCTTTTTTACGTAAGTGTGGGCCTTAGGGGTACGCATAGGGAACAAGTTGACATGCGCACGCACGGCGTCTCCGCGGGGGACCGATGCACATCGCGCCGTGCCCATGCACGGCGTGCACCGATGTGACTGCAAGTAATCACAGGTGCCATGCGAAATATCTCTTAAACTGTGTGTTTATGTAGTTGTCAGTCTTAGAGGAAACACAGGGGAAAAGCGCCGACACGGCGTCCCCCCCCCCCGGGGGGAACATGCGCCGCGGCGGGGGAAAGCAGATAAAAAAAGTTGTTATGCTAGTCTTCATTTAATTTTAAAATAGCGCTCTATATACAACTATGGACATTCGATCGCTCAATTCGACTGATGTCCCACAATTGACGGAACGACACCTGGGTTTGTAGCGTGGGGTATTCTCTGTTAAGGCTTGAATTATGTCTGAGACCCTGATCTGGTCTAGTTTTTTTTGTTGTTGAGCGTGTATTCTTCCGCGAGTGGGAATTCCATATGTTTTGGCCCTTTGAGCCCTTCCTCCCACTTGGCCGGGGGGTGGAATATTCCATCTTTGCCGGGATGAGCCACCGTGGAGGTGGCCGCTATCTTTCCCAGATAGTTTGTTTCGGTGTGTGTCCAGATGTTGTTCATTTTAGATATATATCTTTCGTCTTCTGACACTCTAATCTCCTTGGGGCGGCGCCCTCTGTTGTATCCGTGTCGGTGGTGTCGCCTCGTGCCGCCCGTGCGTTTGGGGGTGGTTTCAGTTCCGTCGCTGCGACAAGTTGCAGCGGACGCCGCGTTTGTTGCGACGGCATAAGCCTTGCGTGAACCTCGCGCATTGCTTGGGGGGGTCTTTGCCGAGGGCGAGGGCCTCTCGTGCCGTCTTAGGGCGCGGAGCTACTTTCCAAGCTTCATTGCGTTCCTTGCGTTTAGCCTCTTCAGCGTCGCAGACGCAGAGGCGGTGAGCCGGTTGGAGGTTTCTTGCCACTTTCGGGCGCCATCCTTTGCAACTTTCAGGCTGCACGGACACTGTAAGCTTATAACAGTACCAGTACTGATAAGAGACATCTTTGCTCTTACCTGCTAACATCACTATAATTACTATGAGAGCATGCGCGGTAGGTATACAGTGTACAGTCGGGGCCCGGGTGACGATGCGCACGTGCGCGCGAGCGCGCGCCGCGGCGCGCAAGCAATTCAGCATTTCATTCAACATTATAGTACCTATGATGATTGGTCTGGCATACCTACAATACGGTGACGCCCTATGTACTACAGAGGTACATAGGTATTTACCCTAACTATACCTATGGCATAATAGCCCTCCGTAGGTGGCCGCACCTATGAGACAACTTAGTCGGCTATTGCTATGTTAATGTTTATGCGATTGCCTAGTTTAACCCAAGTAGTAAACAATCAATCAAGCCAACGATCAACTCGCACCAACCACTTTCTCATGCGCCCATTCTTTCGTGTTGTACTCATGCACCAAATCCTGACCAAACATCATGAGACCAAAATGACTGTTTGCACCGGCCGACAACCCGCGACTTGCAATCAGCTAGTGCTAGGTACCCCGGC
>CM030945.1:1337678-1342678 GCA_018136815.1 Isochrysis galbana | reverse complement strand
ACGGGCCGGCTGCGGAGTTCCCAATGTCCGATGAGCTCGAGGCGATACGCAAGGCGAACGAGGAGCGGATGGCGCGCCTCAGAGCGCTAGAGCAGGCGGAGAAGGAGGCTAGCGGGACGGCGGCACGCGCTGCGCCCGCTGGATCTTCAGCATCTGTTGCGTCCTCTGCGCCCGCTGCGTCCGCTGCGTCCTCTGCGCCCGTCCCTGCCGTCATCAAAGCGGTGGTACCCGCGCGGATGGGCGCACTCCCTGCGCGCATGGGAACGCTGCCAGCACGCATGGCAGCCGTCAAGCCGCTTGTTCCGGCCGCCGCGGTGCCCGCGCCAGCCGCAATGGCCACGCCGGTGACCGCGCGCGTGGTTCAGCCACCTCCGCCGGCGGCCTCGTCAAGCAGCAGCTCCTCTGCATCGTCGCCGCCCTCACCAGCCGTACCACGCTCAACGTTTGGCATCCGAAGCAATACCTTTAATGCATCCGACCTCTTCGGCTCGTCGTCAGAGGAGGAGGAGGCGCTACCCCCTCCCAAGGGATATTCTGGCCCATCAGGGGGGGCTCTAAAGGCGGTCAGTCCTGGTGCCCGCTCCGAAGCCAACAGCGGTTTCAGCGAGGAAAGTCTGGGTGCATCACAGTGCGGCTCCCCGCTTAAAGCATCGTCGCCCGGCCGCGGCTCGGTTGGCTCGTCCATCGACCTATCCGAACTGAGAAGGCGGGCCGAGGAGCTGGACAGACAGACGCAGGAGCGCGCCGCACAGCGCGCTGCCGAGGCGGAGCGTAAGCGCGCCGCACAGGACGAGGAACGACGCATAGCGGAGCATGAGCGGCGCGAGGCGGAGGTGGCGGAGCGCGCCCAAGAGGAGGCGATGGCGCGCAAAAACCGCGAGGAAGAGGAGAGGGCACGTGCGCGCGAGGCGACCGAGATGATGCGGCAGGCGACTGGCGTCGACGCCACGGCCACTTCGGGTGCTCCCGTCGGCGGCCCAGAGCGGGGCCGCCCAAGCGCACCGCTCCTAGGCATGGGCATTGCGCCACCCACGCGTGAGGCACCGCGCCTTAACGCAACAGTTGGCCGCGCCTCCGGCGCGGCCCCACCGGCCACAGTCAGCCAGTCAGCCGACGTTGGCACGCAGACTGAAGACGCGGGGCCTGGCCGGGGTGGTGCTAGCCCAGCGCTCGATGGCATGCCAACAAGCAGCTGGGGCGGACCACCGTTATATGGCGGACCGTGGAGTGGGATGCTGCCGCACGGCATGGCGCCCATGTACGTGCCGGTCCCCGTACCCATATCTTGGCCGATGGTGATGGGCGGGATGAACCCCTACGGTGCACCGCTACACGTTTCAGCGCCGTGGCCTGTCCACGGGGCGACTCAATCGCTGCCACAAGGCGGCCTTTTCCCGGGATACGCGCCACCGGCCGCTTCAGCGGGTGTCCCGACGGCTGGCCCCCCTGGTCCGCACATCCCTATGGCCAAGGTGATCGGTGTGCTTCCACCAGCTGGCACCCCCGCCAAAGCAGTAAAAACCAACGCTGGGGCTCCTGCCGCGGCCGAGCCTGATGTCCCAGAGCGATGACCACTGGGCGGGTGTTGTGGGCGAGGCACACTGAAGGCCGGCCGCTACAACGTTGGCATGGTGCTCAAGCCCACGGCTCTTGTAGTGTGCCTCTCAGCTGCTCACGACGGATCGGAGCAATAGTGCAGTGCGGGACGCATAATTTGACTCGCAGTTACCTTGCGCGGCATGATTGCGGCGGACACTACCATAGCACCGTGCAGTCGCTTCGCGGCGTAACTGTCTGAACAAGGATCAAGGCCCGGGTTCCAAGAATTTCCGGCCTCACCTTTGCAAAGCCGCCCCCCCCCACCCTATTTTAGCTCATGCATGGGAAAGGAGGGCGGCTGGAACCTTGCCTAGTGGCCCCTAGGCCAGCAGGCGCATGGCGCCTATCACAGGCATTTTTAGTGTTAGCAGAACAAGATTTAAGGCGGCTTTTTCTTTCCGGTAGCACCTACTATTTGCGCTCCGTGAGCTTCAACGGAAAGCCATCATGGCATTCATTTCGTTGTGATGTAGCTGCTTCACACATCATGTTTCAACAAACAGGTGACGTTTCACGTACAAAGCGATTCGGGCTATTTTGGATCGCAGCAGCACGTAGGTGATCATAATTGCTAAAGTGAGTTGTAAGTGCACTTCATGCTCGGGTCGATCACCCATCACATATGAACAGGTCTTGTAGGCCGGACGTTTTCAGCAATAATGCATTCAACCAATCATGCGCCGGCTCATAACGCAATGCGCGATCTAGCCAAAATCGAATATTGTTTCAGCCGATGCAGAAGCGAGAGCAGCAGCCATACAGGCCAGATTGCGTTGTAGTGGCCGCCATTTGCTGCGTTGTGCATTGTCGCCCACTAGCCCCACTGGCCTGCACTATGAGCTTTGCGGTTGGTTTCGGGAGCAGCAGCTGTCTGGCGCAACATAATAGTGGACCACGTATAAGCTTAGTTGATGGACGAGGAGTTATTAAAAAAGTATTCGTGCATGTGTCTAGTCACTGGAAGATCAGTAGTCTACCGTGTGCGCGTATCAGCGCATCGTCACTAGCAGTATGCAGTATGGTCAAAATCCTAAAGCTCGGGTAGGTCGGCAACTGCTGGTCGAATGACACCAGGTCCGCCTCACAATTCCTTCTGAAGCGTGTCCATTCTGGATCGACGCCGCTTCCGCCTTCCTCGCTTCGCTTTCGTTGGCCTTTCCGTGGGCTTTGCCGGCGCTGGCCCTTCATCAGTGTCGGCCCATCTGTCCTTGCACGACTCGGGACAGCCCGTCTCCATGAAGGCGCGGTTGGAGAGGCATTCGCCACTGGATGCCCAGGTGTGACAATAGAAATGCTTGTCGATGGGGGCGGTTGGGTACGTTGTTCGTCGGTGGGTGAACCATTCGAAGCACGAGTACTTGCATGAGGAGAGCATGTAGCTCGGGTTGAGCTTGCATTGGCCATCGGCGGCCCAGCTGCAAACAGGGCGGGGTGCGGGGAATATGGGGGCACGTGGGAGGGGGGAGGCGGAGCGGGGCGTCAAGGGCTAGTAATGCACGTCTGATCGTCTCAAACCACGCAGGCTCCGCCCCCTCCACCGCGATTGCTGTGGCGCTCTCTGTCTCTCCCTCCCCCGCTTCGCATCAGGCCAGCGCTCTCGCAGCTCACGCGTAGCACTCAGCCGTCTGGTCGCCATCTTGCTTGAACGGGTTGTCCCCTTCCTCGCCCACCGGCGGCGTGCCCGCCTCGCCGCCCACGGCCAGCGCCAGCGCCAGCGCGCACAGTGGCGGCAGTGCGACGGCTCTCCCCATTGAGACAGCTGCCGCCCAGAGACCACCACCCACACAGCAAGTAAGTATCTATATCTATCTATCTACTATTATAGGACTCCTGTTCCTAAAGATCTAGAGCCTAGAGATCTAAAGCCTACTCCTACTAGAGTACCTACTACTAATAATTATCTTACTATAAAAAATCTCCGCTACGTGTGCGGCATGAGGCAATGTGCTCATGAACCTCCCTACTACCCACCTTTACCCCTAACAACCCCCTCCCCCTTCTCGAAGCCTTCTCCAGTCTCCAGTTCCAGTTCCCTCTTTCCTCTTTAGCGGAGAAGCTGGTTCCGGGGAGGCCGCGCGCGCTGCTTCGGTCAGGAGTTGGAGAGAAGGGGGCTGCAGACTATGGCTTCGATTTCGCTCTGTCTCGGCTTGCATCTTCTCCTCTTATATCTCGTGGGATCCCTCCTGCTCTCCGTCTGTCGAGTCGAGCGCTACCGGAGGGCTCTGAGCCACTCCGTCGCGAGCGGCACCGGCGGCTAGCGCGGCGCTTTGGCCCTCCTCCCCGCCGGGAGTCGGGTGAATGAAATTCTGGACTGGGTCGGGCAACCCCATTTGGGTGTCTGGACGGGGAACGAACGGCGAACGAAGGGCGGTGGGGCGGCGAGGCGCTCCTAGCGGCCCTAGAGTGATGGGTTGTAAGAGATTGTTAGACCTACAAAGAACTCTTCCCTCAGGGAGGGAGCCTAGACTGCTTGAGTGCAGCGACGCAGCGAACAACGACGGACAACGAACCTGAGAACGACAGGATACACCGACTCACGAACACACCGGAATCCGGAATCATTCACCCAAACCAAGCAAATTATCAAGCAACCGCGACCCCAAATCACCGCCGATAACCCAAACACGTCGCGAGAGACGGAGAGAGAGAGCGAGCGAGAGAGAGAGAGACTCCGCAGCGACGGCCGGAGCGTGTCTCCCTTGTAACTTCCCACGTAGCGGAGAGTCCGAAGGGGAGCGTCAGAGCGTCATGTCGCGCGACCACCCAGATGGCGGCGACCCCCGGGATGGCCCGGTCAGACACCCTAACGGAACTCAATCGCAAAGTAATCGACAAAAGACGTACCTTCTCACCGGCCCCGTCACTAGCGGAAAAAATCATAAGGGCGGAAGAGCTTGTTACGAAGCAATTTTTCAAGAGATTCACACCGAGGCACGCTAGCGGCGACATTGGCTTGACCACTAGGAACATCGACGCACAACGTAAAATGTGCCCGAATCCGTGGCCAAGCCACCGCAAAACAAAGGCGCTCATTGACAACTTGACGGATGCCTTCATGACTTCACTATGAACTATTTGCCGATTCAAACCGGAGAGCCAGCACAAGAGCCGCCATCATCGTTACTCAGCGAGCTGTTCTCTGGTGTGGAGGAGGAGCAGGGTGATGATGGTGAGGCAGAGGAGCGTGTGATTGAGGCGCGCGCGCGCATGCTCCAGGAGAGTGCGGAGAAGGCAGAGCTCGTGCAAGCAGTGCGATGCAGGCTCGGGCGACGAGAGCGAGAGCGATATCGGTTCTGACGGCGAGGAGGAAGATGAGGGGCACGCCGATGATAGGGCGCAGCTGGCAGAGGAGTATGCGGAGAAGTTTGCGGGCGTGGGGAGCATGCTTGACGCTCACCAAA
>CM030945.1:1316593-1337578 GCA_018136815.1 Isochrysis galbana | reverse complement strand
CCACGACGATGGCGGCGACCACGGTGGCGACGACCACCGCGAGGGCAATCAAAAGTCGTTTCGAGGGCATATCTACTCGTATGTCCATTTTTTTTTTCAACGTTTCCGGCGTCGCGCTCGCCGTCGGCGTGGGTGCCCCCTTCTCGCACCACACGCTCGGGATCGTCGCCTTCGCCCTCGCTCCGCTGCATCCGCTCAACGCGCTCGTGCGCGGCACGCCCGGTGCCTCTCGGGACGCGCCTTTATGCCGAGCCAAGGCGACGCCGTTCTGGTCGCGTACGGGGTGCTCCTGGGCCTCTCCTTGGGGGTGCTCGCGGGGGGGGGGGGGGGGCTCATGGTAGGGTGAGAGTCCCCACAGGGAGGGGAAGAAACCCTGAGGGAAAGGAGACCAAATGAAGGCAAGCCGCCTGCCCAGGAGCACCACGTACGCGACGAGAACAGCATCGCCTTGGCTCGGCATGAGGGCGCGCCCCGAGAGGGTCTCCTTCGACAACGCCTGTGCCATCCACAACGCCTGGGGAGCCTACTCGCCGGGGGATGGGGTAGAGGGGCTGTGGATGGGAAGGGGAGGGCGTGCCTCTCTCTCTCCGCGCGCCCGCCCCAAAAATATCTGACGAGCAAGGTTGCTCTCCGGCGGGGGCGTCTCGTCCGCTCTTTCGCGGAGACACGTCCTTCAAGAGGTGTTTCCCTGTTTACTCATTATTACCTTGTAAGCTTCCTCGACTACGTCATGATATTCTTCGTTTAGCTTATGAATGTCACGAATAAATTTGCCGGCATATTCTTGAGAGTACTCACTGACGATCTCAATGAACAATTTGAGCTTCCGTTGCAGTTCGTATAGTTTTGTGTTATTGCTACGTAGTGATAGCTTCTTTTTATTGAATACCGGGCAGTAGGCTTCTAAGACTTTGTCGTATCTTTCCTTGAATTCTCGCAGATGTGTTTTTAAGTGATTGCTAACTTCAGGTTTGGTAAGTACGTAGTTCTCGATATGGGTTACGGGGCTCTGCATGGCCACCACCTCCATGCCATTCTTCGGCCGATCGCGGGCGATCGGACGTCGCGGAAGCTCCGCGTTTCTAATACTGATGCGCCCCACATTCACCACTCTGATTCCCTTCCGTGAGCGCCCCCCTCAATCTCCCAAAATAGCCCGCCACGCGCGGGGGAAGGGAGGGGGGTCCCTCACCGACGCCATTGCCCTTCGTGGGGCGGGAGGGGGTCGTTCGGAGGGGGGAGGGAGTTGCCGGGGCAGGTAGGGGGGGACCCTAAGGAATCCTTGGACACCCAGGGGAGGTGGGAAATAGTGGTTAAAAAGAAAAAGAGTGAGTGACCGGGCTACTCACAAGCGAAGCGGCAAGGCCCGTCCGTACGATCAAGATCAACGGCGGCCGAAGCTACCCTTTCACGATTGGAATCCGATTGGGAGCGGAATGCCCCAGGGGTGCCCACTCTCACCGCTCACCTTCCTACTTACGACCGAAGCGCTAACGCGCGCCATCAACGGGGACCCCGACGTATACGGGGGGTGGACCTCAACGGCTACGACCTAAAGATCAGCCAATTCGCCGACGACACGGCGCTCGTCACGCGAGACTACACGAGCATGAAGCGGGCGCTGCTATGGGTGCGTAAGCACGAACGCGAGGTGTCGTTCCGTCAAATGTGGGACATGAGTCGAATTGAGCGATCGAATGTCCACAGTTGTATACATAGCGTTATTTTAAAATTAAATGTAGACTAGCGTAACATTCCCTGCTTCCCGCGACGCGTGTCCCCCCCGGAGGGCGCCGTGTCGGCGCTTTTCGATTGTGATTACTTGTAACTATGGGCACGGCGCGATGTGCATCGGCCACCCCGCGGGGGCGCCGTGCGTGCGCATAGAAACTTTTTCCCCTAAGGCCCACATTAACGTAAAGTAGCCATATACGAGATGTTTCGTTTACGCAGCACGTGTGATTACTTGCAATCATTGTGCACGCCGTGCGTATGCGCATCGACTCCCCCCCCTCGCGAGGGCGCCGTGCGTGCGCATAGAAACTTTTTCCCCTAAGGCACCTTCTGGAGTTGACTGGTTGTCGAATCGGGGAGACCATCAGAGTCGCAAAAAGGGCCGATCTGATAGACATCCGATCACGGATCTCGCCACCCAAGATCAGCCAAGCGATATCGTCGCCTGCCAGCAGAACGACGAGGAAGAGGGATGTGAGAAAAAAACTCAGCAGGCGTAACTGGGGGTGGTTGGGAGTGGGGGGGGGGGCGTGATTAGCTTTGCAATGATAACATTGAGCTTTGTAATTGTAATAATAGATCAAAAAGAAAACAAATAACCTGACAATAATATGAGAACACTTTGTAATTGTAACAATAGACCAAAAAGAAAACAAATAACCTTGCAATAATAATATTGAGCCTTGTAATTGTACAGACTGAAAAGAAAACAAATAACCTGGCCCTCTTTTGACGGAACGCGACTTCGCTACGGGGGGCAAAACCAACGAGGCCAAATTCCAAGGGATCCGTATGGGCTCGCAGAGGACCCAAAAGCCGCCGTGGGATATGCGGAAATACAACTGGATAGAAAACGATCAATACCTCACCATACTAGGCGTCCCACTGGGAGCCCCGGAAGCCCTCAAGCCCTTCTGGAAGAAACTCGCGGATAAAATAGACGCCAAGGCAGCACGGCTGGCGCCGATAGCACGCCACATGACCATTTTCGGTAGAACTAACATAACGAACTTTATCATATATGGCACGCCGCGTTACTGGGTACAAACACTAGCAGCCCCTAAATGTTTTCATGGGAGAATCCAAAAAGCAGCGGATAGAATTCTATGGGAGAGCCCATACACTAGAAGGAACACTAAATGGGTGAAATACCCGCACTCTCTTGGTTCAAGCACCAAAAATTTCAACTCAAGACAAGAGGGAGGGCATGTCTTGAAGTGGCGTCGCTGCCCATGCCTAGCGCAAGGGTATAGTGCCCCCACTCAGCCATCTCCTTCCCCACAGCTCCTCTTTGATGAGTTGCTCCTCACCCTCCCATTAGGCCCCCTTGCCTGCGAGACCAAAATAGGATCCTGGTGTGGGGGGCTGTCTGAGTGCGGAGGGAGGGGCGCTCCGGCTAGCGTAGGCAGAAAGCTAGTGATGAGCCGTGTGGCATAAGGGGGGAAGGGTGCTCGCGCTTGCCGCGGCAGGGAGTCCTGTCTTGGGTGAGCGCTAGTCTCGTCCCTTTGCCGCGCCGCGACCAATAAAATTTTGTTAAAAATTTATTAAAATTTAGAATATGGCAATGGGGGGGGGGGGGGTAAAAAAAAAAGAAGGGAACCTCAAGTTGCACCCTCTCACGGCCCCGCCTACGCGCTACGCCGCCGACCAAGGATGATCCGTCCACACGCAGCAGGGCAGCAAATCAAGTGTTGGCCCAACACCTAACCGGGCGGTAAGCAATGTTGGCCCGTTGGCCCAAGGCCAAGGCCTAAGACCTAAGACTGCGGGAAATCAGGTGTTGGCCCGGCTTAACGACTGGCTCTTGGGCATGTTGGCCCAGGTGCCAGGTGGGCCAACACCAATTCAACGTTGGTTCAGGCCCCAAGGCCGCCTGCGGTAAATACGTATTTCCCATCTACTCTAGGGGCGTCACAGCGTCACGGCACGCTCCCTCGCTCAAAGTATAACGATAGTTTCGACGACGTGCCTATCGTCGTCGGAAACGCTCGTAGAACTTAGAGTTCTCAGTCGAATGGGGATGGCTGGGGAAAGCCGCGTGATGTCATCAACGACAACCTCTCTCTCCTCTTCTCTCTCTTCCCTCTCCTCTTTTCTCTTCTCTCTCTCCTCTTCTCTCTCTTCCCTCTCCTCTTTTCTCTTCTCTCTCTCCTCTTCTCTCTCTTCCCTCTCCTCTTTTCTCTTCTCTCTCTCCTCTTCTCTCTCTTCCCTCTCCTCTTTTCTCTTCTCTCTCTCCTCTTCTCTCTCTTCCCTCTCCTCTTTTCTTTTCTCTTCTCTCTCTCCTCTTCTCTCTCTTCCCTCTCCTCTTTTCTCTTCTCTCTCTCCTCTTCTCTCTTCTCTCTCTCCTCTTCTCTCTCCTCTTCTCTCTTCTCTCTCTCCTCTTCTCTCTTCTCTCTCTCCTCTTCTCTCTCCTCTTCTCTCTTCTCTCTCTCCTCTTCTCTCTTCTCTCTCTCCTCTTCTCTCTCCTCTTCTCTCTTCTCTCTCTCCTCTTCTCTCTTCTCTCTCTCCTCTTCTCTCTCCTCTTCTCTCTCCTCTTCTCTCTCCTCTTCTCTCTTCTCTCTCTCTTCTCTCTCTTCTCCTCCTCTCCCTCTCCTCTCTCCTCTCTCCTCTCTCCTCTCTCCTCTCTCCTCTCTCCTCTCTCCTCTCTCCTCTCTCCTCTCTCCTCTCTCCTCTCTCCTCTCTCCTCTCTCCTCTCTCCTCTCTCCTCTCTCCTCTCTCCTCTCTCCTCTCTCCTCTCTCCTCTCTCCTCTCTCCTCTCTCCTCTCTCCTCTCTCCTCTCCTCTCTCCTCTCTCCTCTCTCCTCTCTCCTCTCTCCTCTCTCCTCTCTCCTCTCTCCTCTCTCCTCTCTCCTCTCTCCTCTCTCCTCTCTCCTCTCTCCTCTCTCCTCTCTCCTCTCTCCTCTCTCCTCTCTCCTCTCTCCTCTCTCCTCTCTCCTCTCTCCTCTCTCCTCTCTCCTCTCCCCTCTCTCCTCTCCCCTCTCCCCTCTCTCCTCTCTCCTCTCTCCTCTCTCCTCTCTCTCTCATCCCCTCTCTCTCTCATCCCCCCCCCTCTCTCTCCCCCCCCCCCCCTCCCCCCCCCTCCCTCTCTCCTCGCCGGATGTCCCTCCTTCTCTCCCACCGCCCCCTCCTCCCCGCCCGCCGCGCCTGGCGCACACACCGCTTCATCAGCTTCTCTCCCACTCCCGCCCAGGCCTCCCTCGCTTCACGCGTCGCCTCCTTTGTCCAGCAGAGAGTGATCCCAATGGAGAGAGACCTCCGACGGGGACGGCACGGCCCTTCTGAACCCCTCAGGAGGGAGCTCATCGCGCTCGCCCGGCGTGAGGGGCTGCTCGCAGGGCTTCCACACATTCACGAGCAGCTGCGCTCGCACATTACGCGAGCGCTCTTCTTTGAAGAGGCAGGATACTCTATGCTCGGCCCGGTCGCACTCAACATTGCGGCGCCCGATGAGGGTAAGAAGTGGCTTCACTCGCTCGCCCGCTGGGCTGGCGTGCGGTTTACGCGGCCGTCTGAGGAGAGGTGGGAGGGGTGTGGGACGAGGTGCCAATGCAAGCTGGGTCCGCGCCGATGTTGCCCGTTAGGGTGACAATGGGCGGTGGAGGTCGGCAGATGAATGGGGCGAGGGATGGGCGAGCTCAAACATTCGATATGGATGAAGCGGTCTTGTGAGAAAAGAGCCGCGGCCGACCACGCTGAATGCCATGGTATCCAGTCAGGAAAAGTGACTGGGGAACGGGGCCGTAGCTGGTTGCACTTCTCAATGAGGTGCTGCATGAGGCAGAGTTAGGAGGGGGTTTGCTATGCGCTCGATGCGATTGTGATTTCCACACGTCACGAGGATGAGCGATTCAAGAGTGGGGCGCAGCATCCAGGCATGCTTCAACTAGCCGCGGTGGATGTGGTTCAGCGAGGAGCAGGAAGGGAGAAGGGCTAGTGCTGGACTTATCCGCTCCAGAGGCGGGCCAGTGTCGCTTTGCGGCAAGCATGGGAGTACGGGACAAAAGCGAGTGGGGCTTCTCACGCAAGAGTCCAGTCGGGGTCTCAGGTTGGGCAACAAGACACAAATTGGCACGGGAGAAAACGGATGGTATGCGAGCCAGAATGCGTATGATTAAAGAGTACCGGTGCCCCCTCAAGCCGATCCCCGGCCTCTGCCGTGCCCTTGTCACAGGCAACATGCACATGCTCGAGCTCATTGCCAATGAGGACCAGCGTCGGCAATATCTCGAGCCGATGCTCGCAGGTGTGCCCGATGCAGTGCGCAAGTCGACGAGCGCGCGCTTAACAGTCTACTTCTTACCGCTTTGGCAGGTGAGATGCGTTCGTGCTTCGCGATGACTGAGCCGCCACCAGGAGCCGGCTCTGATCCAACTGCCCTCAAAACGACCGCGCACGCCGACGGCAAGGGTGGCTTTATCATCAACGGCGAGAAGTGGCTCATCACGGGTGCCGACGGCGCTGCCTTCACCATAATCATGGCCCGCACTTTCAACGAGGCCGGTGCCGATGTGGGCGCCTCAATGTTCCTCTCGCCGATGGATGCGCCAGGCATCAAGACCAAGCGTGCCCTCGACACAATAGATGCGAGCTTCACAGGCGGCCACGGACACTTGGAGTTTGCCGAACTGCGCGTCGGCGCCGACGCAGTGCTCGGCGAAGTAGGGCAAGGCTTCAAGTATGCGCAGGTGCGCCTACAGGCCGCACCGCCGGCGCGGCACAAGCCAGATCTAGCGTGAGACCCTCGCCCACCCGCCACCGCCGAGCAGGTTCGCCTTGCGCCAGCGCGGCTGACACACTGTATGCGGTGGCTCGGCGCCGCGCGCCGTGCGCATGACACAGCTGTCGCGTACACAAACAAGCGACAGTCGTTTGGAAAAGCACTCATCGACCATCAAGGTGTCTCATTTCAGCTCGCGGACAACCTGATTGACATGCAAACCGCGCGTCTCGCCATCTGGCACGCCGCATGGACGCTTGACGGTGGTGGCGATGGCCGACGCGAGTCGTCGATGGCCAAGGTGACGTGCTCCGAGGCCATCTTTCGGGTAGTTGACCGCTCGCTACAATGTCTGGGCGGCACGGGCGTCACGCACGACACTGAAGTGGCCCAAATTTTCAACGATGTGCGCGCCTTCCGCATCTACGACGGCACATCCGAAATACACCGCATGTCCCTTGCGCGCTCGCTAAAGATCCGGGAGAAGGCGTGAGTCGGCGATTGAGGCCGATGCCGGCCACGTGAAAGTACCTACTCGGTGCAGAGCATGCTATAGCTTTGGCACGCCAATGGCCGCGCGCAATTGTTTCGGGCGAGACAAAAATTGCTCGTGTGCATCACGGAAACGACATCGCTCGCCCTTGCACTTGCCGGGAGCCAGCGTTTAGCTTTCGAGCTGAATGTGTACGCTACGGCAAAGTCGTCCGTGCGCCAAGTTCGGCCATTCTACACCTTTGCAGTGAAACGACGCACAAGCAACAACCGAATTTCGAAATGCTCGGGGAGAGAGCCTTCGACATCTTGTGGCGGTGATTGACATCTTGTGGCTGTGAGGTGTTTTGCTTTGTGTCTCATTGTAAAGCTCAGGGGGCGTGCGGAGCGAACAACGAGCAAGTCATGTGGTACATACCCGCAAGTTCAAAGCATCACGACATCTCACTACCGCGCTTGAGGCTTGTGGCGGCGTGGGCGTCCAAATAGCTGCATGAGGAAACACCCTAGCGATGGTATCGCGCAGAGCGGCATGAGTCTCTGTGCCAAACATTCATTGAACGAATGCAAGTTCACATGCTATGCCCTATCATGAAACAAATCTTTTAAAAAAAGGTCTGAAGATTCAGGGCTAACACCTATCGCTGGACTAGAAGACACTACTTCCGAAAAAACTATTGTTATAGTTTGAACTATGGAGCGTGCCGCGACCGCTCCCGAGCCCCAGGCGACCCTCGCCACCGCGCCCCACCTGGGACGCCCCATGCCGCCCGAGGCAGCTCGTCAGAAAGCCCTCTCAGAGCTCATCCAGCCCATCCAAACCACGCCCGCGCAAGCGCGCGGGGTGGCGAGCACTGGCACCTAACAGGTTGCCCCCATGGCTCTGCGTAGCATGCAGGGGGTCTTTGAGTTCCCCTCCAACAGTGGGAAACCCTCCCACCCCAAGAGCACCTCATGTGGGAGGGCAGCTCAGCTGCCCTCCCCATGGTGGAAACCTCTACCATCAGTGCACCCAACATGGAACATGGGAGGGCACTTCACAACCATCAATCTCCTACGGAGAGCAACTTGTGCCTCTGTTTTTCAACATGTTGACTCACTTCTCGTTTTCACCCCACTCCTGTGGGCCACAAGTACCTACAGCTCAGTGCCCTGCCTTGGGCCCTCTTTCAACACTTGACTCCCTCTCCTATTCTCCCTTCCCTCTAGAACCAACCCAAACAGCACGAACCCCCTCGCCCTCTGTTCAAAGCACCAAAAATTTCAACTCAAGACCCTTGTTGATACACTTCACGTTTTCACCCCACTCTTGTGGGCCACAATTACCTACAACTCAGTGCCCTGCCTTGGGCCCTCTTTCAACACTTGACTCCCTCTCCTATTCTCCCTTCCCTCTAGAACCAACCCAAACAGCACGAACCCCCTCGCCCTCTGTTCAAAGCACCAAAAATTTCAACTCAAGACCCTTGTTGATACACTTCACGTTTTCACCCCACTCTTGTGGGCCACAATTACCTACAACTCAGTGCCCTGCCTTGGGCCCTCTTCCAACACTTCACTCCCTCTCCCACTCCCTCTTCCAACTACAACTAACCCAAGAAGCACAAACCCCTTGCCCTCTGCTTCAAGCACCAAAAATTCCGACTCAAGACAAGAGGGAGGACATGTGTTGAGGCGGCGTCGCTGCCCATGCCTAGCGCAAGGGTATAGCGCCCCCACTCAGACATCTCCTTCCCCACAGCTCCTCTCTGAGGAGTTGCTCCTCTCCCTCCCATTAGGCCCCCTTGCCTGCGAGACCAGAACAGGATCCTGGCGTAGGGGGCTGTCTGAGTGTGGAGGGAGGGGCGCTCTGGCTAGCGCGCTAGCGCAGGTAGAAAGCTAGTGAAGAGCTGGGTGGCATAAGGGGGGAAGGGTGCTTGCGCTTGCCGCGGCAGGGTGTCCTGTCTTGAGTGAGCGCTAGTCCCGTTCCTTTGCCGCGCCGCGACCCATAAAAATTTGTTAAAAATTAAAATTAGAAGACACTACTTCCCATCCGACAAGCCGCACAACGCCCTGTTCTCCCCTCACTTCCACTTCGACCCCTCATTCCTTTTTCGTCGGTTTCGGGGGTGCGGCCCGGGTGCGCTACCACGGGCCCGGTTCGGGGTGGTGGGCGTTTGGGGGATGAGGTTGTGAAAGACCAGCTTGACGATCTCGATCGCAGTCTCCTCGAGCACATCGCGAGGGGGCACCGTCTGTGCGATGAAGCGCAGCCTCATGATCAACGTGGGCACGCTGCGAGGCTTTTCCTTGGACCTGATGATCCACAGAAGCTGGGGCACAGTGATGGGCACCGAGGCGATGTCGTAGAATTCCAAGACGAGCTTCTTCGCCTCCGGGAAGGCGGCGTCCATGTCAAAGGTGTACAGGGAGGAGCTGTTCAGGAGAACGGCAGCCTTGATGAGGATGTCGACGGCCGACTGTTGGATGTAGCGGCCGTGCCCGAGTTCCATCGTGATGATGTCCTTGCGCTCGTCTTCGTCGATGTGCCGCCGCTTCGATGAGTGTGCAGGGGGGGCAGCATCTGTGTGCGACGGAGGACGGTAGACGGAAGGGCTGTGTGGCCAGACGGAAGGCCTTGAGCGCCTTCGGTCACTTGTGGGCGGGGGGCGGTACGAGGAGGCCATCGCTCTGAGCTGGTCGCTCGACCGCTCGGCGGCGCGCCTCCTCCCGGCCCCGTGCCGCGCGGACGAGCCGTACGAGGGGCTGGTGGACACCTTCGTCCAAAGCGACGAGCGGCCGGTGGCGCACCTTCTCGACGGGCTCCGCCGGCCGCCGCTCGAGCTGCTGGCGCCGTGGTGGGCGCTGCGCACGGCGCACGCCGTCGCCGTGCGGGGCTTCGTGCTCGACGGGCGGCAGCTGGTGGCCACGCCGCAGCGGTTTCCCTCGCCGAGCGTCGACGGCCGACGCCGTTCTCGTCGCGTACGTGGTGCTCCTGGGCCTCTCCTTCGGGGTGCTCGCGGGGGGGCTCATGGTAGGGTGAGAGTTCCCACGGGGAGGGAAAGAAACCCTGAGGGAAAGGAGACCAAATGAAGGCCAGCCGCCTTAACGGCCAAAGCCTCGCCACGGTTCGCCATAGCAAATACAACGCCATAAGCGAGCTGCGTTTGCGCCTACCGTCAAATAGCAATCGTTGATACTATAGACTGTACTACATATTTTTTGTAAAGACAATCGCTATTATTGCGCATTGCGTCGATTTGGTGCGCATTGTCGGCTAGTAATCTACATAATGTGCAATAAGGGTTGCGACAAGATTTGTGAGTCAGCGTCGGCGTCGTCTGATGATAGAGCCATTATTTGAGGTCCTTTGCGCTCTGTGCCCCGCTCGCGGCATTCGCACTAGCCGCTCCCAGTGGACGGACAAGGCGTTCAGCATTGCGTCGAATCAGTATCGGCCCCCACATTGGATCGCTATAGCGCGTAGCGGGCTCACGGCTCTAGCCATGTTCAGCGTGTGCTCTCCGCGCTCTTGAGGCTCTGAAAACCGAAGATATCGTCCCGTAAGCCCACACACGGCTCCGTCCCTTTGTCTCCCGTCTGAAAGCATGCGAGCCATGCGCGCGAGGGAGCAAGACGCGTGGGTTGGACGGCTCACCTACAGCTTGGGGTTGTATGCTTGCCTCAAGCGATTTCTGGTCTGGGACACGTTGAACCAGGCAGCGTCGGGCACCTCGTCGCAGCAGCCGAGGTGGCCAAGATTCTTATGGCATGAGGTCCACGGTCCCTCCTTGCGGTTGTAGCGGCTCTCGCGTGTGAAATGACCGTCAAGCTCGGCGCAGCTGACGGCGCGTGTGCGCCTATTCCGCCTTACGCATGTAGGCGCGTCCACAGGCGTCGGGTAGCGGCGTGACCTGAGGGGAAAAACGGGCCTCGGTAGAATGGAGAGCCGCCTGTAGTCTGTGCGGTTCGGCGCCGCTGGGTCGATACACGCGCCGGCCACGAGCAGCTCCGGATGGAGCACACCACCGTCGGCGCAGATCATGCAACCAAGGCGCGCAGTGCTTGCATGCCTGCGCTCGCCGCCCTCGCGAGTACCGCGCGCGAGCGAGCCCGAGAAGGAGAGAGCGGCACATGGCAACAAGGCGTGCGAGGGCGAAAAGTAGTCGATCAACCATTCGCGCATCGCCCGCTCGGCGACCTCGTGCGCGTCGGCCGTGTGTATGGGTGCTTCGGCGGGGGCAAGCGCGAAGAGCGGGCGCGCAAACGTATACGTGTGCGGCATACCACTTTGAAAAATGAGGTTGTCGGCGACGAGCGAGTTGGTGGCCTGAGAAGCTTGTCGGGTTGTTTGTTTCACAAAGGAGTAGATGAAGGTGGCAATCCGGCGAGCATAGCCGGGCGTGCCGAGAGGCCCTGCCTCCACACTCAGGCCCGCGGCGCCTTTCCACGAAAGAATGTAGGCAGCAGAGCTCCGGTGAAGCCGCTCCCAGCGCCGAAAGCCAGTGGCGATGGGGCACCATGTCCGAAGCAACTTGGCGTTGACGGTGTGCAATTGCAAGATCTTCCAGCCAGTGGGCGCACGTGCCATAAGCTCTGGCAGAGAGTGTGTCCACATTGGAATGGG
Source organism: Isochrysis galbana (assembly GCA_018136815.1). NCBI lineage: Eukaryota > Haptophyta > Isochrysidales > Isochrysidaceae > Isochrysis > Isochrysis galbana. Next base: position 1,326,030 of record CM030945.1, on the reverse strand, counting down.
CCATAGGAGCACGCTGTCCTCGAGCACGAGACTCGCCGCCATCCGCGTCTCGTACGCCAAGCGCGCTGCGGCAAGGTGTGAGAGCATGCGGCCGAGCTCCGCATACGAGTAGGTGACGTGCTCCGTCGCGTTCGCGCGCTGTACGTCGCCAACGAACGACTGGAGGCGCGGCACAAAGCGCAGCCCGGGTAGGCTTAAGCCCTCGGCCACAAGGCGACGGATGTCGCTCTCGACGATTGCAGGCACGCGCGTGTGGTTCACGATCCCCAGGCGCTTGAACTCCGCTTCCATGACCTCGCGGCGGCCGACGCTCGCGTCGGCATTTATCCAAAAGATGTGTACGCCTGCAAGCGCGCCGCGCCCATCAAGACGAAGGCCCTCGCGTGCAAGGCATGCGTGCTCGTGGGGCTCGTCGCAGGAGAGGTTGAGCATATGGGCGAGCGCCTTGGCGCGCATGATACGGTACGCCTCGCGAGGGATGCGCATGAGCGGCTGCGCTGCCAGGTGGTACGGAAAGTGCAGCAGCGTGGGCCACTGACGCTGCGCCGCCGCCAACACGTGCATCCCACCACGTGAAAAGCGGTCGTCCTTGTTCATCGTCTTGGAGTCGACATGCGAGATGGGATGGAGGACGACCGCGCACGGCATGCGTGACGGGTCGTATTCGCGCGCACTTGGGCACCACAGCAGATCGATCCCCCAGTCAGAGTCATAGCGACGGTCCCACTCGGCGAGTTGCTGCGCCCGGCCAGAGGCCAGCGAGCGGAAGAAGCCGGCATCGATGATGGGCGTCTGGATCTCGATGAAATTAGTGGCGACGGCGGCCGGTCGCCGCTCGAGCGCTGCCCACGAGCGCCAGTTCAGGTGCCAATAATCTTGCGAGGATTGCAGCACGGGTGGTTGCGAAACGAGCGGTGGGCCGCTGGCAAAGCAGCAGCGCCATGCGCCAAGAAATGCGTCAAGACGGAAGCGTTGAAGCGAGATGTCCCCATCGAGCAGCCACACATACTCCGCGGGTGGCTCGCCCGGCAATACACTTCCCGCCCCTGGCCGTTCTAAACGGCGGCCGAGGAGCGCGGCAAAGCGGAGCTGGTAGCTGAGCTTGGCGCGCGTTCTGACAGGCCCGCCGTCTTCGAGCATCACGAGGTGAGCACCAAGCCGAGCCGCCTCGGCAGGGAGGCGCGCCCACTCTGCCGTTCGATTGTTGTATACGACGACCGCCCACGTGGCGCGCAGCACGCGACGGGGCCAGCCACTTACGGCCGCTAGATTACCCTCGAGCGTGGCAAGGGCGCGGGTTGAAGAGTCGGTGAGCACACCGAAGAGGATGGCGGGAGGGGGGGGAGGATTGGCGGCGGGCGCAATCGAGGATGACGGCAGGTAGGCCATTGCAGAGACAGAGTTGATGGCTGGCTGAAACTTGAGAAGGTTGGGTGGGAGGGCAAGCGCGGCTCAGGAGAGTGGATTCGGGGAAAGGCACAGAGCGTCGTCAGATGAGAGGGGAAGGATGGGGAAGAGATGAGCACGCTCAGAGTCGAAGAACAGTGGGATGGGGATTGAGCTCTTGCAGGGTAGGGACCTTTGGGGACAGGTAGGTGAGAGGGGGCAGGGAGGAGGCGGGAGAGTGCGGGAGCGAGGAGGGGCAGAGGCACAAAGCAAGGGCGAGGCTGATGAAGAGTGACGGAGGAGGAGGAAGGCTACAAGACAGCGAGGTGCAGCGCGAGAGAGGGAGACAGAGGGGAGCAAAGAAAGGGTTGGGTGGGAGGGGAGCGAGGGCTGGCGGTCGCGGAGGGAGAGGCGGCGCTGGGAGTCTGCAGCACACAGCGGGGGGGGGGGGGGGGGGCGACGCTTGGCGTTTCTCCTCTCCCGGCCCCCGCCCTCCCTTCTTCGCGTTCCTCCCCCACCCTCCCCACCCTCCCCACCCTTCTCTCCGAGCTTTCTGACTCTGTTCTCTCTCTGGCTTCCGTTTGTGGGGAGGGGGACTGCAAGGGAGGCCGGGCGGGGGAGCCGGGGTGGGCTGTCGTTCCCTCTGCCAACAGACACGCACAGACGCACAGAACGAGGGAGCGAGGGAGCGAGGGAGCGAGAGGAGGGGGGGAGGAGGGGTGGGGGGGAAGACAGAGAGAGAGGAGAGAGAGAGCGGGAAGAAGGGAGGGAGGGCTCGCAGAGATCCGCTGGAGATTCCGTCGCGTTACGAGAGATGTGGCCGCTGGAGAAAAGGGCTCGGGAAGAGAGAGAGAGAGGTGGCCATTGGGGGGGAGGGGGAGGGGAGGGAGAGGGAGGGAGGGAGGGAGGGAGGGAGGGAGGGAGAGAAAGAGAGAAGAGAGAAGAGAGAAGAGAGAAGAGAGAAGAGAGAAGAGAGAAGAGAGAAGAGAGAAGAGAGAAGAGAGGGAGGGAGGGAGGGAGGGAGGGAGGGAGGGAGGGAGGGAGAAGAGAGAGAAGAGAGAGAAGAGAGAGAAGAGAGAGAAGAGAGAGAAGAGAGAAGAGAGAAGAGAGAGAAGAGAGAAGAGAGAAGAGAGAAGGAAGGAAGAGAGAAGAGAGAAGAGAGAAGAGAGAAGAGAGAAGAGAGAAGAGAGAAGAGAGAAGAGAGAAGAGAGAGAGGCAGGGAGGAAGGGAGGGAGGGAGGGAGAGAGGGGGATAGAGTCCGTCCGTCCGCACCCCGCGATGAAGGAGAGACGGAGAGAGGGGGAGGAGAGAGAGCGGACGACGAGGATCGAAATAGAAGAGAGTTCGGAAAGCGTGAGACAGAAGACAGGAGAGAAGGGGGGGGGAGTGAGAGAGAGGAGAGAGAAGAGATCTCTCTCCCCCTCTCCGAGAGAGTTCCGAGTGCGAGCACCCCGCCTCTCTCTCTCTCTCTCCTCCGTCTCCTCCTCCTCCTGAAAAGAAGCCGCTTGGGGAGGAGAGAGCAATGAGGGAGAAGAGAGAGAGGAGGAGACAGGAGAGGAGAGAGGAGGAGAGAGGGGGAGCGAGGAGGAGAGAGGAGAGAGGAGGAGAGAGGAGAGAGGGGAGAAGGGAGAGGGGAGAGGGGAGAGGAGAGGGGAGAGGGGAGAGGAGAGGGAGCGGGAGGAGAGAGGAGGAGAGAGAGAAGAAGGGGAGGGGGCGGGGGGGGGGGGGTCCCCTCCCCTGAGAGAGTTCCGAGTGCGAGCCCTTCCTTCCCCTCTCTCTCCGTCTCTCTCCTCCTTCGCGGGGGTGGACGGACGGACTCCTCCCTCCTCTCTCCCTCTCTTCTCTCTCTCCCTCCCCCCTTCTTCTCCCTCTCTCTCTCGCGAGAGAGAGAGAGAGGGGTTCATCTGCGGGGGGCGGGGCGGCTTCACTGAGAGAGAGGAGAGAGAGAGAGAGAGAGAGAGAGAGAGAGAGGGTCCGTCTGCGGAGGTCTTCCCTACTCTCGAGGCTCCCCAACAGAAAAACGGGGGACGCGCGGGAGATGCGCCGCGCCTCGCACTCTCTCCTCTCCCCTCTCTCGTCTCCCCTCTCCCCTCTCTCCTCTCTCCTCTCCCCTCTCTCCTCTCTCCTCTCTCCTCTCTCCTCTCCCCTCTCCCCTCTCCCCTCTCCCCTCTCCCCTCTCTCCTCTCCCCTCTCTCCTCTCTCCTCTCCCCTCTCTCCTCTCTCCTCTCCCCTCTCCCCTCTCCCCTGGCAAGCGTGTCAGACATCGGCCGACAGTCCGACGGGCCCTCCGCGCGGGGGGGGTCGGGAGCAATGGTGGGCAACCTTTTAGAGGGCCCAGTTTGGCTGAGATCTGACGGGACCCAAAGGCGGGCGCACCTGACCTGAGCGGCCAGGGGCTGGCAGGGGGAGGGTGGGGGGCCGTCGCGCACCACTTTGGTGGGAGGTGCACCCGCCGGTGGCCCGCGAGGGGGGGCATTGCGAGGGGGAATCCCAGGGTCCTACGACGCCATCATTTTCGTAGGACGCGGTCCTGTAATGTAGGACGGAACTTTTTAGCCGCTTGAATACTAGTTGTAGCCTGCGGCCCCTAATATGAGTGTATCAGGTCTAGAGGACCTGGCATCATGATATTAGGACTTGATAATAGCCTGCCGGCCCATCCAGGCGGGTAGTAGGGAGTAGTACCAGCACTCTGCTTCGCGCCGTGCAAGTAGCGGTAATTTTGAAAAGATTGCCTTGTTACATTAAAGGCAATGCAAGGCCAGCGGGGGCTTTGCTGCGGTAGACGATGGGTGATGGGTGGAAGCCTTGGTCAACACGAAATTTGGCCACTAACTGGTGGGCGGTGGCGGCGCCCTCAATATCCTTGATACGTCTTAGCACCACGGTCCTAGAAGTGCGCGAATCATGAGCTAAGGTGAGTGAGATGGCTGGCCCCTTCAAGCCCATGTCGCCGTTCAAGGGCAACTATAAGATCTTTCTACCCCTGGCCTTGATGAGCCACGAAGCACGCAGAGATGCCTGCGCTCTGCTTCGCTGGACGGGCAACAACGAGGGCAAACGGGCAATTCTTTGACTTCTAGAAGCCTGGATGGCAGCCAGCCACCGCAGCCAGATGACGCGAATGGGGTGCAGGTCGCTGCGGCAGGGTCGCAAGATTGTCCTCGAGCACACGCGCGCATTGCGCTCCAGTGCACCGACAATCCAGACCGCGGCGAGGGAGTGAAGGCGGAGGCTTCAAGTATCGCAGTCGTGTCCAGCAGCAATGCTGCTGTGGCCGTGTCGATGGCAAGGAGAGACGCCAACGACGATGGCAGCATGCCCTGTCGCTCTGCAGAGACCACCTGTACGCCAAGATCGGCGAGCGCCTCTTTTGCAGCTGGAAGTGCACTTTCCGGTGAGTCGGTTGCCAAGTATAAGATCGTCGGTCTGTTGAGATGAGGCGGACATGAGGCCGTTGCATTTAATGTGAAGTTGAACAGACGAGGCAGCCATTCGCTTATGCGTTCAGATTTGAATTTAGCTGCAATTTCTGCTCGAACGTGTGCAGCAAGATATGAGTTTCGACCGCATGGCATGCTGCTGGACGCTGCGGAGCTGTTTTTGACGTCGAACCCGTGGGACCGACTGTATGTATAGCCGTTGTCTCCACGGGCACGCACATAACCCACACCTCGGCTGTATGCTTCCTGTCTGCCGACAGGCAGGATCTTGCGCAAGACCTTGCGGGCCATACTCGAAGCTGTGAGGCTATAGCTGAACGCACAGTCAGACGGCACCATGATACCCTCCCAAGATGCGAGCGGGAAACGTTTCTTGCTGCGTGCCGGCAGTGAATCCAGCATTGATGAGAAGTGAAGGTATGGTTTATTTGACAGCGCAGCCAACCCCTGCAAGAAAGAACGGACAGATTCGCCATGAGGTGGCGGAGCGGTCCAATGCACGCACGCTGTAGTAGCCGCGTCCGATGAGTTATTGGTGCAGCGAGGGAGCTCATGCATCAGTACTCGAAGCTTTCGACTATCGACGATCGTCACATCGCTCGATCGGAATGACAGGATTGAGCTGATGGAAGGACGCGTCAGTGTTAGCTCGGCGTGGCGGCTCGAGTTGGTGTACACAGTCGCATCATCATGCAAGTAGTAGTTGGGCAGCAGGAGCGCACGTTCGAGAAGCCTGGCAACTGCAAGCGCTAGTGATAGAGACCGCAGCTGGTCCGTGTGCCCTGCAGCAGGGTCATAACTGAGGATCCGGGGGTACCACGTTGGAAATTGTAGTCTTGTAAGAGGTCTTGTTCTTGTTGGCTAGTATCCCTAGCCACATACACCGGACGAGCCATGCACCAATCGCGCACCCCCATCGCGGGGGGGGGGGCTCCATCGCGGGGGAGGGGCTCCATCGCGGGGTAGGGGCTCCATCGCGGGGTAGGGGCTCCATCGCGGGGGAGCGGGGCTCCGTTGCCGATGAGGCACGGTCCCTCAGCACTAGGATTAAACTAGGACAACAAGAAAACTCTGACAAGACGTAGAGAGAAGAGCATGATAGAAAAGAGAGAGAGTAGAGTAGAGGAAGAAGGTCAGAGGATGAGAGGATGCATGGTGCATGGAGAAGGAGAGAAGAAAAAAAAGGGGATAATAGAGGGGAGAGGGGGAGAAACGGAGACTCCTCCACGCTGTGAAAGGGTAGAGAACGAATAGGAATGAGAGAAAAGGAGTGAGCGGAAGAAGAGAGAGGAGAGCGGAACGCAGCGCGAGAGAAACTAAATATAGGTGAGAGAAGAAAGGGAAAGGGGGGGGGGGGGGGGGGAGAGAGAGAGAGAGAGAGAGAGAGAGACGAAAGGGGGAGAGAGAGGAGAGAGAGGCGAGGGCGAGAGAAGGATGGGAAGAGAAGACGAGGGACACTCTTGGGAGGGCTCGGTGGCCTCCCCGCGGTCCACATCTCATCGGGTCGGTATGGCCTCGTGCATCGACTCTCTCGCGCTGCGCCTCGCCCTCTTCCTCTTCCGCCCTCTCCTCCTCCTCCTCCGTCTCCTGCAGTCTCTCCTTCTCGACAGAGAGGAAGATCAGAGAGAGACCAAGGATGCGAGGCCTCTCCTCTTCTTCGAGTCGAGCGGGCTCTTTTTGCCGTACTACATCGGGGTGGCAGAATACCTCGTACACCACTACAATCTCGACCGCGCTCTCTGCGCCGGAGTCTCCGGTGGCTACGCGGGCGCTGCCAGCATCGCTCTCGGAGTGAGCGCAGAGATGCATTGGGAGGCCATCGCGTCGATGGCGATGCTAGCGAAGCGGCGCGCGCTCGGCAGCTTCTTCCTCTCTTCAAGGGACATGATACACTCGGGATATCTCCCCATACTCAAGCGCAACCACGCCGCATACCTTGCACTGAGGGAGAGGCTCTCTCGAGGACACTTTTGGCTCGGCGCAACTGCCATTTGGCCCAGGCCAGCCACCTCAGTCTGGGCGGGTGCGGACGACATGTCTTCGGCGAAGGCGCTGTGCCATGCTGCCACCTGTTCTATGCGAGTGCTGCCCATCTTCCGCAAGCCAGGCCTTCTTAAGCAGTCCCTTGTTTGCGACGGTGAGACGCCGGCCGCTTGCCATTAGCGCTAGGCGCTTGCGCACTACCTGCTGGCCACACCCACCACCAGTATAACGCGCCTGCTTCCGTGCCGGCACCCTTGCCTGCAGGCTTCCTTGCGTGTCGCCCTGCCTGTTTGCGCCGGCACCTGCGGGTCAATCAGAGGATTCATGACATCGGGCACACAATCACTATCTCGGCGATCCCCTCAAAGACTGCCGTCATCTCGCCGTCCACGCTCTTGGGCGGGCTATCCGATGTTGTCTGCCTCCCTTCACGGCAAAACTTTGACAGCTGGCGTGCCAGGGGGCGCGCAGATGCCGCAGCTGCGGCTGAGCGTGGTGTCTTCGACCGGGCAGGGCTGCAGCGAAAGAAGCCGACCGCCAACTGAGTAGCTACAGCGCTTGCCTTGACGAAAGCACCGGCAGCGGAGCGAATCCAGTTTGCACGCCATGTTGAGGCTGGGGCCGTTTTACCATGACGTAGGTCGTCTTGTTGGGGTGGGCACCCCGTCCAGATTCTGGCTCATGCATGTGTGATGCAAATGGAGGTCAGGGAGCAAGGCAGCATGCACCCATTCATTGTGGAAAATAGTTGCGGCTATTTTCCTCAATATTTCGACATACTCGCTGTTGGAGGAGTCCCCGACCATGAGACGGGGCTATTTACTGAAACATCATGCCAATAGGGAAAATATCTATCTCCACGGAGCTGGCGCCAGACCGTAGTAGTGGTACCTAGCTGCATTATTGCCACTCCGTTTGTGAGGATTCAGTATCGCTATTGCCACAGCCGTGAACTACCCCTCTCAACCACATCCGTATGACCGAAGTGGATGCACAAGAAAAAAATCCCAACGTACTAGCCGCTGCTTGCACGGCGCGAGGCATAGTGTTTATGACACTCCTATCTACCCACCCTATCCATCCATCGCCGCCCGTTGCCCCCTTTCCTCCCTCCCCCAGTTTTGTCGGAGCGAAGCTCGTGTTTCCTCTTTGGGAACGAGTCGCGAAGGCGCACCGGCGGCTAGCGCGGCGCACGATTCACCTGTCCTCTCGGGAGCTCTGAACGGGCTCATCGGGATGGGGAGAACGGGGGAAGTCGCATCCGCGATCGACTCTTTATTACGGTTATAAATAAGGACTGACCGACCGGCTAACCCGCGGCCCTTTGTGGAATCAAGCTCGTGCTTCGATTGTCGGGCAAGTCTCAGATGGGCTAGGGCATGGAGTGTAGAGAAGTCTTGAGAGAGGGGAGGAAAGGGCGCGCTACATCGCGACGACGACCCACAAGACACCACCCCACATCAATCACTCACCAACAAGAAAACTCCGAAAACTGACGCAACATCGCTCGCAGCCAAACAAACCAATAAACCAATGCACAGTGTGAGAAAAAGTCCCGCGGGGTGTTTTACCCATTGGAGTTTTCTCCCGGTGCGGTGGTTCGTCCATAGCACTCTGTCGACTGAGTTCTTGAGTGCCCTGTGGAATGATTGGGGTGCTGCTAGCGTCTGGACCCAATAGCGCGGGATGGAGAGTATTAAGAAGTTTGCCACCTTTGTCCTTCCGTGGATGGACAAGTTCGCGAGTATGGGCGCAAAGGCAGACACCTTTTTGTCTATTTTGTCCGCAAGACGCCGCCAAAAGGCTTTGAGTGCCTGGGGGCTCCCTAGTGGCACTCCCAGTATCATTGCGCTTTCGCTGCTTTTCAGCCATTTGTAACGTCTGTAGGCTTGCGGCGGGGCTTTTCTCTTTAGGGAGCCCCATCTGAGACCTTCGAATTTCTCGTCGTTCGGCTTGCCGCACGAGGCGGCAGCGTACCTGCGCGGAGCCCCTCCTCCATGCGCTGAGCCAACGTCGGATACCGGCGAGTCATAGGTCCGTCTTGGACAAGCCCATAGGATACTCGAGTTATTAAAAAAAGGAGCCTAAAGTACTTAAGGGAGAATAACCAAAGCTAACACCGAAATCAAAGGACGAGCCACAGTCTCCCGCCCCCTTCTCTCCAACTCCTGGCCGAAGCAGCGCGCGCGGCCTCCCCGGAACCAGCTTCTCCGCTAATGAGGGAACTGGGGAAGGGGGAGGGGGTTGTTAGGGGTTAAGGTTGGGTAGTAGGGAGGTACACTAGCACACTGCCTCACGCCGCACACGTAGCGGGGTTTTTTAAGAAGATTTTTTTAAAGGGTCCTATTACTTGCTTAAGTCTATTTGTTAGTATTTTGGCTAGTATTTTGTAATCGCTTTGTAATAGTGTTATCGGCCTATAGTTTCTCGGGTCACGTGTGTCCCCTTTTTTGTACAGTAGTATAATGTCCCCTTCCCTCATGGATACACTCAGCTGACCCACGTCCAGGGCGTGATTCAACACCCTCAAGAAGTCGTGTTTCACCATATCCGCGAAGCTTTTGTAGAACTCGGCCGGCAGAGCATCCGGCCCCGCGCTTTTTCCATTGCCAATTTCCCCTATGG
>CM030945.1:1240446-1315393 GCA_018136815.1 Isochrysis galbana | reverse complement strand
CGGATGAGAAGCGATATGGGTTGCTGTTTACGCATCGAACCCTTCCACACTCTCTTACCGCAAATCCGCACCTTCTTAGAGAGAGAGAGCAACGTTTTGGCGATGGCCACGTCAGCATCCCCAGACGCGATAGCCACCTTCCCTCGCAACAGCGGCTTCAATGGCTCGAAGCCAGCCCGCTCGAAGCCAAGCGCCATGAGCGAATTCTTTACGATGTTAAAGCTTGCGCCCGCAGCATTAAGGTCCGATCGTAATGTATACTGTTGGTGGCTGTAGCAGAGCGGATGCGAAAGCAGGTACGGTCAGCATTCGACCTGTGCACCCAGGCGCAGAGGAGGCTGCTACGCACTAGTTGATATTTCCGGTGTACGCCACGGCGACGAAATTCTTACCCTCGAGTTGCCGCGTCATCTGTGGCGCAGGAGCGAGCACACGTAAGGGAGGAGCAGGAACAGTACGCGGCGGCATGCGCGCAGCGCGCGCCTCACCATCTTGACAATGAAGTCCTTCCTGAAGCGCTGGACGCGGAGCCTGCCGCTGGCGCTCATCACGCTAAAGTTGCTCGCAGCCATTGTGCGCGCGGGACAAAAATGGGCTTGGCGCGCGCGTCGTAGCCGAGAGAGGGGTGGGGTGGCGGGGAGAGAAGGAGAAGGAGAGGGTGAAGGAGAGAGAGGAGGAGAGGGAGAGAGAGAGGGAGCGCGAGGCCGAGGGTCACCGCGCGGGGACAAGAGAGGCGGAGATACCGGAGGGGAGAGGAGAAATCTTGACAATAATAGACGGGGGCACTCCCACTCCCCCAGCTGCCCCTCACACATCGCACATCGCACATCACACATCACCCTCAGACAGATTCAATTTGATCCATCAAATGTCCGTATGTCCGTTTACAATGATATGTCCATTTGTCCGTTTACGATAAGATTTATTTTCGAGCTGTCGGTTCAGGCTCCTCCTGTATAACATATAACATTTTAATTATTCTTTCCGGTGGCCGGTGGCCGGTGCATCGCGCATCGCTTAACCCTAGTATATGCCTAAAAACGGGATTTTGAGTGCTTGAATATCGGCTGTGGGACTTTGTGAGGCCCATATTTTTGGCTGGGAGGCCAGCACATTGGCAGACTAGAACCCCTAAGCAGCATAGCATTCAACTAAGTTTATACTTGGTTGCCCCATGGGGGGGCACGAGCCCCCCCCTCTCTCCACTCCTCCCCTGCCATGGGGGAGGAACCACCCATGCTCCTGGCACGCCTGATGGCTTGCCAGGAGCAGAATGCCCTGCTGACTGATGGCTTGCCAGGAGCAGAATGCCCTGCTGACCCACTCTCTCACTGGCAGGCTTGCCTGCCTCGCGCGTCCTGGCCTGTCGTGGCCAGCCCATCGCTCCAACCCCCCCTCCCCCCCTGTTCGACAGGCAGACAGGTGCAGATTGGGGACCCCTGAGGCACAGGAGCGCCGGCGAGGGAGAGGCAGGGGAGGCCAGGGCCCAGCCCCAGCCTCCTCTGCCCCCTGAGCTGGCCTCCAGAGGCCTCCAGGGGTCGCCAGGGGCAGCTGCAGGCCTGTCGCAGGCGCGCCATCGCGCGTGCCTGCAGGAGAGGGGAGAGAGAGCGCGGAGAAGGGGGTGGGCGGAGCGAGAGCTCCGCTCACCGGAAAATAGGTAAGTCCCGCACCTGTTTACAGGATAAGTCGGGACCGAGGCCGCCGCCAGCCCGGTAGGCGTAGGAGGAAGGGGGGAACGGATCGCCGGGGGGGGGCGCGGGCCACCGACCATATCTAAGCCCTTTTCCCCTATCCCCCTAGTAGTGCACGGGGGGAGTCGCCTGATGGCGGGGGGGAAAGGGCCGGCGGATTGGGGGTGTAGAAAGTTTCCTACGTGAGTAGAAAGTAGAGGCTGCACGGTCGCGTGTGCGGTGAGACTATTAAGAAATTAAGCAGCATAGCATTAGAACATGAGCTTGAAATACTTTTTACGTGCTTGGGATCTTTTGATTTTTTATATCCACGTCAAACTTGCCGGTTCCGAAGCTGTGGGTGTGAGTGTCGACACGCACCATGAAGGCCCCTCCCTCCAACCTCCATGGAGAGGAGAGGGGGGGAGAGAGAGAGGAGAGGTATCGCCGGGAGCCCGCAGCGCGAGCCCCGGCGGCGGTGAGAGAGCGGCGCGCCGCGCCGCCATCGCGCTACGCCATGACAAGATGATTAAAAGATACCTAGGGGGCACTGCCACACAAGGCACACTAACGGTATAGAACCACAAATAGCACAAGACACCCTGTGATACCCCCTCCTAAGCGGAGTACGGATGGGATCCGAATGACGCTTACACAAATTGAACACAAACAAATGTCAAATGTGCGATGGAAAAGCAAGTTGCAACTTGGCCAACAAAAAGGACCAATCTTTCCAAAGGGACAATTCCTCCCAGTAGGGGAGGAGAGAGAGAAGAGAGACGAGACAGCGGTGCAGCCGAGCGGTGAGAAGGACCTTGGCTGACCCTCCCAGCCGGGGAGGAGAGAGACAACGGTGCAGCCGAGGTTAAAGTTAAAGTGACAAACCCTGCCAGTGGGGGAGGAGAGAGAGAGAATACGGCGCAGCCGAGCCGGTCAGATGGACCAACCCTCCCGCCAGTTGGGGAGGAGAGAGAAGGGACGGCAGTGCAACAACGCAGCCGAGCCGGTCAGATGGACCGACCCTCCCAGTAGGGGAGGAGAGAGAAAGTACGGCAGCGCAACGAAAAAGAGGCCCAGCGGGACCCCAACTCTCCCAGACAAAAGGAAGGGGGAGAGGTGGAGAGAAAGAGAAAGAGGGGCACTCACCCAGACGGGGCACTCGCCCAGCAATGAATGGATCGAGCAGCGATCAACAGGGGCAGCTCGCGCGAGCGCGCGCGAGCGAGGCGAGGCAATGCGGGCAAGGGGTGCAAACAAGCAAGGATCAATGAGATCCATCCCCTCCCGAGCAAGGGGCCCAGAGGGACCAGCTCTCAGCTCTCCCAGAGGGGGAGAAAGAGAGGGAGAGAGGAGGGCTTGCCACCATGCGTCGCCATGCAGCCATGCAGCCCAAAGCGACTGCGCGAGCGCGCGCAGCTCGCGGCGGTCCGCGAGAGTCGGCTCAGCAAGCCCAGCCCTGCCCCTCTACCTGGGTGGGAGCTCCATATCGCCGGGAGCCCGCAGCGCGAGCCCCGGCGGCGGTGAGAGAGCGGCGCGCCGCGCCGCCATCGCGCTACGCCATGACAAGATGATTAAAAGATACCTAGGGGGCACTGCCACACAAGGCACACTAACGGTATAGAACCACAAATAGCACAAGACACCCTGTGATAGCAGCGCAACAAAGAAGAGGCCCAGCGGGACCCCAACTCTCCCAGACAAAAGGAGGGGGGAGAGGCTCCGCGCCGCCATCGCGCTACGCCATGACAAGATGATTAAAAGATACCTAGGGGGCACTGCCACACAAGGCACACTAACGGTATAGAACCACAAATAGCACAAGACACCCTGTGATAAGAGGGCGCCATCGCGACCATCGCACCATGCGAACCAAGGCGACCGCGCGAGCGCGCGCAGCACGCGCGGTCCACGAGAGACTGACTGGCCAAAGGAGGCAGATCAACGATCAACCCCAATCCTAGATGGGAAATACGTACTTACCCGCCGTATTTGGCCAAAGGCAAAGGCCAAATGAATATATGTATTTGGCTGTATTTGAAGCGCGTCCTGGGTTGTAGGCCTCGAATGTATTTTTGGTCGGAGGCAAAATAGTAGTATGCATTTGGCTGTATTTGCAGGCCCCAGCACCGTCTTTCCCATCTAGGATCTAGGACCACAATGGGCCCGCATGGGAGGTCTCCAACCATTCCATGTGTCCATGTGCATGCCATCCATGTGTGGGCGCCCTCCACTCCAAAGCAAAGCCGGCTGCTTGGCAAGTCCGTAAGTTTTGTCAATTTTTTTTCGAAATTTGGGTAGTCGAGTGAAATCAAAAATTTTGACCAAAATTTAGGTGGTTTCGCCTCGAAAAAGGAAATTGGGCCGCGCGCGGTGCGCGGTGTACGGGGGGGGGGCGGCGGGGCGGCAGCCGCGGAGGGCGCATGCATGGCCCGATGGCCCGCCCTCGACGCATCCAGATGGTAGAGGAGAAGGAGACCACCTCGCCTGCTACTGCGCCCGCTGCCGCCGTTGGTTCCTTCTACTCGTCGTAAGCGGCGGCGAGAGACGGTTGTCTTTCTCGACGACGACGAGGAGGAGGAGGAGGAGGAGGAGGAGGAGGAGGAGGAGGAGGAGGAGGAGGAGGAGGAGGAGGGTCTCTTGGAGCAGGCCACACGCGAGGAGCGAGAGAGGCGGAGCCGCGCTTTCGCAATGTCTCCCAACTCGGCGTCTTGTTTGTGAACGGGTCTTTGCTTTGCTACGGATGATGTATGCAGATTCACAACAGCAAGCTCTTTCGGACCATCTTCTCAAGCATCTTTGATGAGTCGTTTCAATGGTCGTCGCATCGGCGAAGAACTTGTTTGGGTCGCGTCGTCCGTGGGTTGGGTGTGTGGTGTGTGGTCGTAGTTGGGGACGGAGGGGGTGTGGCAGATAAGGGGAGGGGGGGGGGGGCAGGGGGGGGGGGGAGATCTCGCCCCCCCGGGGCTGGGGGGGGCAAGGCCTCTCTTATAAGGTATAAGTTTACCGCGCGTGATAAAGTTACGAGTTATGAAGACTCCTAAAACTATTAAATTTTGATCGAAATTTAGGTGCCCGACCCTCAAATTTTGACAACAAAATTTGGGGGGTTTAGAAACAAAACTTACGGACTTGCCAACCGGCTGCCCAATCGAGCCAGCCGAGAGGAGTGAGGAGTGAGGAGGTGAGCACGCTCGCATCGCCGCGAGCGCGCGCGAGGCGCAGCGAGCGGGCGCGGGCAGGGCCACCAAGCCAATCCCTACGCTACCCCCTCCGCCCGAGCAGCAGCTCCATATCACATAGGGAGGGCCGCAGCGCGCAGCGTGGCCCCCTGTGGCTTGAGGATGAGACCGCAGCGCGGCGCGCCGCGCATCCTGTTACTTCATCGCACGTTAAAAGATACCAAAGGGGGCCACTGAACACACAGGGCACACTAACACTATCGCTTGCAAATCAAACGCACACACGACACACGGGGGGATTGCGTGGGAGACTCATACAAGCGAACAAGGAGAGAAGGGGAAAGATCACGGCTCGACTCATGCGGCCCTCTCCCCCTCCTTATCTCACTATAAGCTATAAGTTCTACGGTGCAAATCACGCAAAACCACCCGCGACACTAGCCTCAGAACCACAATCACCAGAAGAAACCAGCGATCGAGGGTAACACGCAAGAAATAGACCAACACAAGTCTTCATGGTTAATTAACTCTAGTAGTCGAGGGTTTTTGAGGGGTCCGAAAGGCGACTCAACAGCGAGTCAACGCGAGGATTTCGTTGACTCACTGTCGTTGGGAGACTGTTGAGAGGCCGCGACTTTTTTCCGCCAGTGGGGCTGTGTTGACTCGCGAACCGCTCCCAACGGTGACTCAACAGGATGGCGGGAGACGCTCCGGTGAGCCGCGTGCCGCTCCCCTTCCCAGCTTGAGCCATGGCCAAGGCGGAGCACGGGCCCCGCGCGCCGTCCCGAGGCATGAAGCCCTGCACCTGCGGACCGCTCGCGCGCGAGGCGTGCCGCTCGCGCGCTCCCGCACCCGATCCACATGTGCCGGCAGCCGAGTGCAGAGCACTGAGTGCCTCGTGCCACCTCGCGTACCATGCCCGAGGTGAAGGAAGGTGCCTGCGCGCTCACCGCTGACGGGAAGATTCATCTTTGTGTTGCAGGGGAGGAAGGGACCGACCAAGAAGAAGTGGCAGTGGACCACGCAGCGGCGCATCATGTTGCTCACACAGGTGAGCACAACTGGCGTCAACGCATTCCTCACATCGAGGGATGTGCCGGGTCAGTCGCAAGTGGAAGTGTGGACCAATGAAAGCACGGGGATCCTTCCCGTGCTCTTCAAAAGCCACACCGGTGAGTTCGAGCCGGGGCCGAACGAGGAGCACCCCACCCACATTTCGACGATTGCCGCAATGAAGAAGTGGCTGAAGGTGTGCGCCGCCAAGCTTGCCCGCTCCCTCTGCGTTGGCACATTCATGTGTTGCATTGCACGCGAGCTTTGTGGATGAATGAAGCGCGGCTAGTAACGAGGTGCACCCGCGTACGCAGGACAATAAGCACCTCTACACCCAGGGGCAAGAACAGAACGAGCCCGTGGACGTGGACCATCCGACGGAAACAACGGAGACGAAGTCCGAGGTGCCACTCTCGGAGTACGAGACCCTCATTGTCGAGGTGGCGGAGCTGCAGCGCGAGGCCGAGCTTTACTCCGAGAATCAAAGGGCGACGAGGGAGGCGGAGGAAGCCGCGCGAGCCGCGCAAGATGCCGCTGCAAAAGCGGCGTACAAGCAAGTGAGCGAAGAAGAGTTGCAGGTGAGCCCCCGCTCGTGCTGCACACATGTACGCTTGTGAGCTCATGTACCATGGCACATGTGAGGTGTGGTGTTTGATCGTGACACCTTGGTCTGCCTACTGTGCTCACAGGCTGCCCAGCAAGCTGGCGCAAGAGGCCAAGCTGATCTCTCGAGCGGCTCGACAGGTAGCGCTGCGAACTCGAACAAGTCGGACGACATCCCCGACCGCATAGAGTTGGAGGAGTACATCATGGAGTACGCCACAGCGGAGCTAATGGAGGAGTGCATCACGGTGGAGGGCCTCGTGCAAGAATCAGCCAAGTGGCCCGACGGATTCAACTTGGAGGGCCCCGACGACGACGGCAAGTACTTCTTCGTGCGGAAGCCGGGCAAAAAGGGTAAGTGCCCCAACGGAAACGCAAAGGGTCGAGCTGCGGAGAAGGTGCGTGACGAATTTGACGGCATATTGGTTCAGAGGAAGCGTGAGCGTGAGGAAGAGAAGGCCGCACAAGCCGCGCGCGACGAGGCTGCCCGCCGACGTGACCACCGCGCTGAGGTACGCGAAGAGCGCGAGATGGCGCAGATGGAGTCCAATGCTAGACGCGAAGACGAACGGTTGCAATTGCTCAAAAGCGAGTTTGAGCACCGCGCCAAGATGGAAGTGGCCCGTCTGGAGGCAGAGAAAGTGGAGAGCGATCGCAGGCACCGGCGGGAGGAGGAGCGCAACGCCCGTGAGGAGCGCCGGGATGAGCGACTCATGGCAGTGTTGGCCGCCCTCGCTCAGAACCACAAGTCCAGCGCGTAGACGAAGCAAAACGTGAGTGTAGGCGCGAAACGGCTGTTGCGTTGGGGCGGGTTGTGTGCTGTGCACTGCGTACTCGCCTGGGGCTTGAATCTTTGTGCTATTGTAGGCATACCGTACGGGTGCTCAAGAGAAATGCGCATGTGAAGGCGTACACACACCTAACGCAATTCTAAAAAGCATGAATAAATAAAGTCATGGATGGAGCGCGCGTCGCTCCCTTATTCTTTCGCTTGACACGAGAGAGAGAAAGAGGGCGGGGGGGGGAGAGAACGAGAGAGAGAGAGAGAGAGGCAGAGAGAGTTAGAGTGAGAGAGAGTTAGAGAGAGAGAGTTAGAGTGAGAGAGAGAGTTAGAGTGAGAGAGAGAGAGTGAGTGAGCGAGCGAGCGAGAGAGCGAGCGAGCGAGAGAGAGAGAGAGAGAGGAGGAGAGAGGAGAGAGAGGAGAGAGAGAGAGAGAGAGAGGAGAGAGAGAGGAGAGAGGGAGAGGAGAGAGAGGAGAGAGAGAGAGAGAGAGAGAGAGAGAGAGAGAGAGAGAGAGAGAGAGAGAGAGAGAGAGAGAGAGAGAGAGAGAGAGAGAGAGAGAGAGAGAGAGAGAGAGAGAGAGAGAGAGAGAGAGAGAGAGAGAGAGAGAGAGAGAGAGAGAGAGAGAGAGAGAGAGAGAGAGAGAGAGAGAGAGAGAGAGAGAGAGAGGGCGAGAGAGAGAGAGGGCGAGAGAGAGCGAGAGTAGAGAGGGTTGAGGGGGGGGGCTGCGTGCTGGGATTTGGTGCTTATTCCCCTCATGTGCCGGCCATGTGGTTTGAAAGCTAGGGGTTTCCCCCCGGTATGTCTCCCTTGCCCGTCGGTCACCTGCTGCTGTTGCCCCCTACCTCCTACCTCTACAGTTCACAGTTCCCTGTCGGGAAGCGCTCCCGTCAGCGTGCTCTCATGTAAGAAACCGACCGCCGTGTGGTTCCGTTGGGCCCCCCATTCGCGTTGCTACCTGTCACGAAGAGGTTTGCGCCATTGGCAACTTGTGAGGCCCACATGCAGGTAATATAATATAATATTCACATCTTGCACAACTAGCAACTAGCACAAAGGTACAGCTTCAGCGGATGAGCACGCCACACCCCCTGCCATATACGTCTCCAAAGGGGGGGGGGCACCCCAAATTTACTGCTGATGATGCTGCCATAGAGACACGTGTGCATGTTGGTGAAAACATTCGCTACCCGCAGGTATCCTCCGACATCGCGACGGAACGTCTGAACCGACCGTGTCACATCTAGCCAGGGCCATAAACTCGATATCTTTCCAAAACCCCATTCGACGCTTACGCGAGCCGGCGCCATTTGCTTATTGAAGTGAGCCTGCCATTGAGTGAGGTTGCTGCCCCTGTACATACGATAAACATACGCAGACATGGGGTAGGCGGAGTCACCGAACAGGCAAAATGTACGGCCGAGACCTGCACACACGCGCTGCATTATTTGCAGAACGCCTGAGCTGCGCAAGACGAAGGAATCATGACGCGAACCGTGAATGGGGCCGTATGGCCATGGCTGAATCCCATTTGGGAAAACAATCCCTTGGATCTTCACACCATGGCACCGCTTATGCCCAGAGTAGAAAGGGGCTTGACCTCGCACGGGACGCGCAACCTTCCACAGCTTACCGTCAATGAAACCAATCAAATTGGGCAACGGAACACCGCATGCTGCCATGGCTTCCGAGAAGCGAGGAAACAAGCCAGCGAACGACGAGAAG
The DNA here is from genome assembly GCA_018136815.1 of Isochrysis galbana. Taxonomy (NCBI): domain Eukaryota; phylum Haptophyta; order Isochrysidales; family Isochrysidaceae; genus Isochrysis; species Isochrysis galbana. Next base: position 1,306,383 of record CM030945.1, on the reverse strand, counting down.
CTTCGGGAATCTAGGAGGTGGGGAAACTTTTGGTGCACGTGAATAACAACCGCGGCATGTGCAGCACTAATGGCTGCCTCACTGCGGCCAAGCTCCCATGTGAGCATCACCGCAGCTCCTGAGGTCAGAAGGGAGTGAGCGTGTGAGAAGAAGGAGTGCGCGAAGCTTGATGCGGCAGGTGAGACAGCATCTATCTCACCTGCGTGCCTGAATCTGCGCAACGTGATCAAGATAGCCTCCTCTCCACTCATCAGATGGCCTCCGCGCAAACGGAGGCCCGCAGGCATCTGGAGCGCATCAACAAAGCGCCGCAGGTCCTCGAGGCGCACGCCGAAGCGCGCGTACACATCGCGCACCACTACCTTCCTGCCCCCGCCAGCCCTCGCCGCCTCGAGCTCCAAACGCGCGATGGACATGCGCTCTGGGCCAATGCGCGAGCGCGTGGTCCGCATCAGCGGCTCAGCCGCGACAGCCAGCAGCAGGACTTCCCAAAAGTCATCCCCTGGCGGACTCAGGCCCAATCGCGCCCTCTTCCGCGCCCGCTCGTCTGCCTCGTCCATCGCCAGCAACATCGCCAGCTTCGACCTGCGCAACTCCCGGGCGGTGTATGGCCTGGTGGGCATGGCCGCCGCGCTCTGCCGGGCCGCCTAGAGCACACCGCGTGTTGGGTACTTTCGCCCCCCCGCGAGCGAACTCGGCCTTTTGTGAAAGGGACTCAACAGTCACTCAACGGAGAAGAAAATCCTGTTGAGCCCCCCCCCGTTGAGACCCTGTTGGCACCTTCAAAATCCCTCTAGTGTTTTGTTATTTTGGGCGGGGTTGGATGCGGAGCCCCATCGAGGGGAGAGGCAGGGATAGAAAGAGACAGAGAGAGGGAGGGGCATGATGGCGGCGGCGCTCTGCGTCTCTCTGCTCGCCTGGTGGCCCGGCTCGCTGGACGGGCTCCGCGCGGCGAGCGAGACATCGGCGGTGCTGGTCGAGAGACCCGCCTCGGTCCTCCGCATTACAGGCGACGGACGGGCCCGTTTCGCCCATGGCCTCGTCTCGGCAGATGTGCTCTCGCTCTCTGCGGCGGTGGCTGAGGCCACACTGCTCGACCCGGCGGGCCAGACGCTTTCCACGCTCACGATCGTCGAGGCCGCGCGCGGGGGGGGAGGTGAGGACGAGCTGCTCGCCATCGGGCCATACGGTCAGGGCGGACAACTCTTTGCCTTCTTCGACAAGTATGCCTTTCCCGCCGACTGCGTTATGCCAGCCGACGCGAGCGCAGAATACGCGTGCTACGAAGTTTTCGGGCCATCCGCCTCGTCGGCGCTGACCGAGGCACTTCGGAAGATGTGCGGGGAAGTTGTTGAGTCGGAATCTACGCTGCCCGCTCGTCGCTGCGCATTGCGTTTTGCCTTGGCCGAAGAGAGCGGCACTGCCTCCGCAAAGGCAGCAGAAGTGGTAGTTTGGGGTAGCGGGTCTCTCGGCTTCGACCATGCATGGTCGGTCCTGGTGCCTCGCATTGCCGGCATCGGTGAAAATGAGGCTCAAGATACCCTGCGTGCGGCTGTCTTGCGCGCCGGCGGTGTGGATGCAGCGGCATCAATCGGCAGCATCGATGGCATTGGGGCGAGTGGGGCCTCCGGTGCATGGGAGGTGCTCCGTGTGCTCCGTGGTCGGCCAGCACTGAAGGCCGAGTATGGGCGTGGCCAGCCGGATGCGGCGGGTGGAGCGAGGACAAGCAGCGGGGCCAAAAGCCCATCACCCCTCGAGCTCGCGCTTTGGTCATCTGTCCACTTAGATAAGGGCTGTTATCTCGGGCAGGAGGTGATCTCACGCCTTGCGCGTGCACCACGCCTACGCCAGGAGCTCTGGGGCGTCCACTTTGAGCAAACAACGCCGCAGTTGGCGCAGATCGCGGCCGCCAGCACCGCAGCAGCAGATGATGGGGCACCTTTGGGTGCAGTGTGCGCAGATTGCGAGGTGGCGATGCATGCGTGCGCGGCCAATGTGGAAGCCAGCGGTGTAGCGCTACAGAAGCCTTGTGGCGTGTTGACATCCCTTTTGTGCTTCGGCGACGACGGATCATTTGGCCTGGCGATGATCAAGTCATCGTCGGGAGTTGGGGTTGGTGGCAAGGTACGAGTCCAAGGTGCTAACGAAGAGGGTGGATCGGTCGGCACCGTGGTGCATCTTGCCTTTGCCACTCGTGCGGGCGAGCAGGCGGGCGGTGGACGTGGAGAGCCAATGAGCGAGAAGGAGTTGGCGGATGCGGAAGCAACCGAGGCCAAAAAGGCGGCGGAGGCAGAGCGCAAGGCGGCAAAGCTTGCAGCGATGGCCGCCAAGATGAAGGAGCTTGGCCTAGCATGAGGAGGGGGAGGAAGAGGAGGATGCTGAGACAAGAAGTAGCAAGCCTGCAAACATCAAATAATCCTTGTTTGAAAGACGTTCACCTTTCAAACTAACGCGTGCGCATAATCACAAACCTTGAATTGTAATCATAGCCTGTAGCAATGGAGAGGCAGCGGTTGTCTCGACGATTCCCGTACAGCTTCTTGCGGACGGCGTATTCGGAAGCAGTCGCCTCCGCCCTTTTTGGAAGACGGCCCTCGAGACATTCCCCACGCGACCCCTCACTAGAATAGGCGTCGGCGAGGCAGGAGCACTCTCGCAACCAATCTCGTTCAATTCCAACGATAGAAGCCCAAACATCAACTATTTTTGAAAAAGATAGGGTCATGGAGCGCTCGCCGATCCCCTCGAGTGTCGATACGCGGATGTGACATGCGACAAGGCCGCGCTGAAGAATAAGTGAACCCTCCACGCCCTCCGAGGTTTTTAGGGGAGGGGGTTCGGGTGTAGAAAATAAAAGTCTCTCGGAGTCCCATGGGAGGGGGAGGGGGGGCGCAAAAAAAACCGAACCGCCTGAGGTTTCAGTCTCTTGGGCGACGACTAAGTTTAAGTTTATACTTGCTTGACCCATGGGCCATGGCCATGGATGGGGGGGCATGAGCCCCCCCCCCCCTCTCCCCTGCTGTGGGGCTACGATATGTGACACTGTGAGGTTAAAGTCACGAGTGCAGCCGGTGGGAGCTGAGTGCTAAGTTGGGGAGAGTGAGTCTTTGCTTTCCTAATACTTGTGCTACAACCAGCTTGAGCAAGTAGAGCCAAGCCGAGCCGAGAGAGAAAGGGCGACCCAACGTAACACTGAGTGAGACACCTGCGCCACAGCGAAAAAGAGACGGGCCGCCCCAAAGACCAAGTACATTGGAGACGAGGCCGCCGTCGCGTACCTCTGCATGGAATACATCACGGCGGTCGCGTACGCTGAAACGAATCCCATGGTGCAAGTGCACCGAGCAGCTGGCAAACTCTACATGGAGAACAAGAAGGCCGTCCTCGCACGCGTCACGGACCTCGCCACCCAAGATCAGCCAAGCGACACCGTCGCCTGCCAGCAAAAGACGAAGAAGATGAAAACTCAGCCCGCGTAGCTGGGGGTGTTACCGCGTGTGTTGGGACTGGGGGAGCGTGATTAGCTTTGTAATAATAATATTAGTGTGGCTAACCAAAAAGAAAACAAGCACATAGCCTGGCCCTCTTTTGACGGAACGCGACTTCACATTTCCCTCCTGTTGCCCCGCAGGCGAAATATTCAAGCGCGATGGGCGCTGGCGCTGGCGCTAGACGTGCCGAACGAAGGGGCGCGTCCGACCGCTTGCAAAGCCGGGGCCGTGGCATCTGCTACGAGTGGTGCCGTGGGCACCGAGGTCCCCCCTTGGTACCCACGGCACCATTTCCTCCCTAAGTCACATAGATAGGCATGGATTGCAAGGTTGCAGGGGGGCTGGTGAGTTCGTGCTGACAGCGCGGCTGGTGCGAGAGCGGGCGCCAGAACCACCGCGCTGGATCGCTAGCGCAGCTGGAGCCGTTGCCCGCATTGCCTCCTCCAAGTGGTGGCGTGGGCACTGATTGGTGCCCACGGCACCATTCCCTCTTTTTGCCTCGGAGGTTGGGTGTGTTGCCGGCTCGGCAGGGATCAATCTCTCTCAGTAGCAGCCGACATAGTGCTAGAATGCCGCCGAGTTCGGCCCCAGACGTAGGTACCGAGGGTCCCCCTTCGGTACTCATGTTCCTTCATTTGCTTTGCGGGCTTGGTGCAAGGGGCTCGAGCTAGATGGCCGTGGCCGCGCGGCTGATGCGGGCTAGAGCCCACAGCACTTGGCTGGTAAGTAAGCGGATGCAAGTCGTGCTGTGTGCTGTGGGCGCGGCCCCGCTTATGCTCATGACACCACTCCCTTACCTCGTAGGCCGGCGTTAAAGGTGGCCCCACACAGCTAGCTGCAAGAAGAGTGGCAGGTGCTGCGGAGTGGGCCAAGTTCAGGCCTTAGTGCTCTAGCTACTTACTAGGAATCTGTGGGATCAATGTTTGCCTCGATTGTGGCGTTGTAGTGGTTGTGATGGGTGCAGTCGTTATCCGCATGCGAGTAGCATGTTGTGCGTGGGCACCACAACTTATTGATCTAGCAGATGCAAGCCTCTGTTGCGAGCGGCGCCTTGAGCAGATGCTGAGCATTGAGCAATCGCCCGCTCATGCTACTGCTGTTTTCTTTTTCTAGTCTTTGTTTTGAGGTTAGTAGTTTTTGGCGGAGCGGATGAGCGCACCACGTCCTGCGCTTTTGCCGAAGTGGCGGCCACTTCGCGCCTACTTTGGAGCGCATTGGTGGGTAGGGCGCGCATTTGTGCGGAGTGCGGACGCAACTCATTCAGTTTTCATCGCCGGGCCGCGCAGTGCCGCAAAGCGGATTTGAAGTAGCTCATCTTGATATCTTGATGAGCATCACTGAAGGTGAGAGCGAATACTATCCTTGAACCACATACATTGGGCAAGACTATCGTCGGGCCTCAAATTTCATTCAGAGAAGTGCTTGAACTTGAGAAGCCGTCAGCAGCACTTGCACTTACGCATTTTGCGCATGGCGCTCATGGCAATGAGGGTGTGTGCACCTAAAAGAAAACTCCTTGGCCACTGCCAAAAAAATCGCCGCATTGCGGACCTTCGTACTCGTGACCACGAAAGAATCAACTCGCAACTTTGTAGTTGCTTTGTTGTCATCATGAAGAATCTCTCCTTGCTTTCTCTTGGAGTTTTGGGTGCAATTTTGAAAAGTCGATTTTTCCCGTCCCCATCCCTATTGCCGCAAGGCGGGAAGTGAGGGAGAGGAAGGGAGATGGGCGTGGCTACAGTAGTTATCCTCATAGCCACGCGCGAGGCGAGAATGTTGAAAGTTTTTTATTGATAGTCTGAACATTTATCTAGTAAGCGAAGGCAGCAAACGGTCGGCATAGAGATGTGTCTGTTGTTATTTGATCGGCAATGCTAGCATGCCATCCATTTTGGTATTCTAGCGCACTGTAATCGAAAGTGAAATAATTTGTCTGAAGCTGGATGTGTTTCTCATACCATGTGCGGCCGCAATGATGAATGATGATGTATGCGCGACGGCTTCTCGTAGCGGGCCACATCTATCCGCCACAAACTGAAACAAAAGTTCTTGTGGCCCCACTTGCTCCTTGTCCGAGAGCAGTGCCTTAGATTACGCCGCCCTTCCTTCTGTTCAACGCTTGGCTTTTTGAGCATCGGCTTCCTCCAGAGCACGCAGCTGAGCGAGAAGTTCTTTCTCCCATGGTTGCAGCTCCTTGATGTTGTTGGCCTCTGAGCTCGTGCGAGCTTTGTTGCTCAGGTACGAGCCTAGTTGAGATTGATGATACCGATCACCAGCAGAATCGCGCACAGGCTGCAAGCTTCTAGAAAGGCTACGTTGCAGCGGTTCGATTTTTGGCGTCACCTCACTGCGCATACGCTCGGTGGTCGGAAGCCATCGCCGTGCCTCATCGCCCACTTGAGCAATGGTGGTAATTCCATATGCGCGCGCCGTCATCACTGCTCCGACACCCATCAGCGCAGCCAGACCCGTGCCCGCAATTAAGGCGCGCACGCCTGTCCGGCGCGCCATGGCCTCCATCTCGGCGGTAGGCTGCTCGGGGAACTTTTCGATCAGCTCCTTGTACCCCTCGCTGCTGTAGAAGGAGCGGGTGCCGTAGCCGGCCCCGAAGCCCATCGCAAGGGCGCCGCAAGTGGAGAACGCCGCAATTGCGGGGATGAGCGGCGTGGTAGACGAGGCGCCCTCGGTCGCGGGTGCAGGAGTGTCGGGCATGTGTGTGCTATCTGGGGGAGGGTGGTACACAGCCGTCGCGAGGAGGAAGGGCGGGGGGGGGGGATCAAGGGGAGGGGAGGGGTGCGGGGAGAGAGGCGAGGAGGGGAGGGAAGCAAAGGGTGGGGCGGCGCGGGCGAAGGGGGGGGAAGGGGAGGGGGGGGGGGGGGGGGGAGCAAGGGGATAAGCGGGGGAGGGGGAAAGGGGGGGAGGGGGGGGGGGGGGAAGGGGGGGAAGGGGAAGGGGGGCTGCTGGCCGGCCGCAGAAAAGGTGATGAGATACCGGAGGGGGAAGAACCGCCTGCCGCCGCCCCTCGAGCGGCAGGCCGCCGCAGCCACAGCGCCACAATTGGCCAGCCACCCAAAGATCCAAAAGGGGCCAAGTGCCACATCCCATAGGGAAAGCCTCCGGGCTAGGCCCCTACAATGCTGCGGCACTGACCTCGTGCGCAAGCACGAGGCGCAGGCCTGGCCAGACATTACTCTCCTCATCAGTCATCAGTCATCGGAGGTCCGTCCGTCCGTCCATCCTATAATAATAATAAAACATCTAAGCGTTAGTACCACTACTCACTACTCCCACTAGCCCGGTACTATCACGACACCCCTCAGCGCACCTGCCCGTACGCTTTGACGTGTGCTGATACCACAGATACATAATACATAATACATACACACATGCACCCCTTCAAATCTCCCCACTCGCAGACCGCAGACCCCCGGCCCCGGCTCTCATTACTCATTATCTAATCATTATCATTATCCATTATACGCATTATAACTCTCCACAAATTACAATTGACAATGGGTAGGTCGTTTGCCTTCATTTGTGGTACCCCCGACCCTGGGAAGAAATGCCCTTGCCCTTGGGGACGTCCGGCCGCAGCGGCTCAGTGCTCAGTGAGCCCTCCGGCCCTTCCGCCTTCCACTCACTCGGCGCCCCGAGCATGCCGCGCCGCCGCCGCTTCGGGGGTGGGGGGGGGGCTCCTTGGGAGGAAACCACCTCCGAAACCCGTGCAAAATCAATTCCGTATAGATTAGGCTTCTTGACATCGTCGATGCCATTTGCTGCACTTTGCGCCCGTTCCGAGATCATAAAGCATGTATTTAAAATGTGGCTTATGATCTCCGACTGAGGCCTCGTTAGGCGCCTCCCCCATGTCAACTAAGTATAAATTTAGTTCGAGCGCGGCCGGGTAAACTGTTGGATCTTATAGCTAGTGAGAGTGAGAGTACCTGATTTAACACTATCAAGAAGTTGCAATTATTAGTAGTATTACTACTTGTACTATTATGTCTCGCACTTCTCAAGTTGCCGCCGTTTCGGCAACACCAGCAAGAGCTCAAAGCTGAAAGCACCGCCATCTCAAGCATGCAATCAGCAAGCTACATACACGCGGTAGCGCGCACTCCATTCGCTGTGCCAGACGTCCCAAATGAGTGATGCGCCCAAGTCCTTCTGCCGTGAGCAGCAACCCGGCAAGCCCTAGCGCAAATGAAAAGTTTCAGGAAGCATATCCATCCGGATGTGCGACATGACATGGGCTGCCAGGCAATCATGCTTTCATATGGCGATGACATGATGTCCAAACGGTGGTTCGACGGCCTACGCGCCGCTCGCATGCACCCGTTTCCCCACACGTTGCCGGATGTTTGTGGCAAACTCGGACAACGCCACTCCCGATCCAGCACCTAGCGAAACGATCGCAGTTGGGTGGCTGAGAAGCCGCGACCAGCTCTCACGCAGAGTGAGCAGCTCCTCGCGCATAGCGTTCTCGGCCTCCACTTGCGATCTCTGCGTATGTGCGACGGCGGCGCGAGAGGCCTCGCGCTCTTGCCCCGCCTCGAATGCCACTTGCGCCGCCCTCGCCTCCGCCAAATCCGCGGCGGCACGCGCCTCTTCTGTGGCGCGCTCCTGTGCTCTAAGCTGCTCGCGCAGCCGAGCCCGCTCGATCGACCACGCGTGCGAAGCCTGCTGCAGCTCGCTCAGCTTCTGTAGGCGGCGCTGCGCCTCGGCGAGCTTCTTGCGCAGGATCTGCATCTGCTTTGTCTGCTCCTGGAGCAGAGCGCCCGCACGTCGGCTCTGCATGCGCAGCAGCCCTCCCTCCTGCTCCATGAACATGCTCGACCTGCGCTCGTCAGAGAGCATGTCGCCCATAATCCCCCTGCCTTTCTCTAGCCGCCGGATCTCGATGGCCAGCGTCTCGGCCGCAATGTCCGCTCTGGCGGCCTCGTGCTCCGCCTCGGCCTCTGCCGCTCGTGCCCGCTGCCTCTCCTCCTCGAGGAGCCTGCTCGCTCGGGCGAGCTGGGCGCGGAGCTCTTCGATCGCACAGGCATGCTTCGCGGCGCTCGCAGCCGCCGTCCGCTGCGCGAGCGCCGCCTCGTGCGCTGAGTGGCGCATCGCAAGCAGAGCATCCGAAGCAGTGGTCCTCGCAGCAGAGAGCTCGCTCCTCTGCGCGGCGTCGACGCGTGCGACGGCACGCGAGAGGCTCGAGCGGTCAGAGGTAGAGAGACGACAAGCGAAGAGCTGCTTGTACGCATCGTACGTCGCAGCAGGAGCCCCGTCGAAAGAGAAGGAGCGAGCAGTAGCGGCCGCCCGCGGCGCCGACGCCATCCTCCCGCCCGCCCCCACACCCACGACGAAAGGTGAGGGGAGTCATAATTTTTGAAGAGGAAGAGAGAGAGTCTCAGAGTTTTCTTGTTGTCCCAGTTTTACCCTAGTACATCCGTAGTCCGCGATACGGACGTTACGCTGTTACGCTGTTTTGTCGTAATACGATGACAGGGTTAAATTCCACCTCCGGGAGTTGTTTGACTCTTAAGATCTCGTTGTAAGCCGTCCTCTTCTCCTACTTTCTTCAGAAGTCGCATTCATGCTCTACGGCTCTGTTTAATGTTAATGTTAGGTGATTTACCTTCCACCTTCCACGCTCCATGTTCCATGTTCCATGGCTTCTGTGATCTGTGACTATGACTGACTATCTTTATCTTTATCTTTGTTAGATGTTCGCATTGTTACGATGGTCAATTCTCCCTCTTCGACATCTGATCGTGATAGTCCGTCGCCCTCTGACGCTCTCTTGTCGCATGTCCGATGTCCGATGTCGGCACACGTCAGTATCCGTCTCGAACACCAACGTCCCTTGGTCTAGCGCGGTCAAACAGGGCTTTGACTTGTAAGCAGGGTGCAAATTCACCAAGTCAAGATTGCGGTTTTATCACGCGATCTTAGGGTATGCTACTGGTAATGGGTATATTACGCAGGATCTTATGAGAAATATGCACATTTTCGACGCCATTCAGCACACAGACACAAGACCTAGCAAAACGTTTTCGTTCTCGTGCTCGTGCTGGTGCGAAATCGACGTCGACCACAAAAGAGCACCAGAGGTGGCGCTGTGCGACGCGCGCCTGCGTTCCCCGGGCACCGTTACCCCCCGGGCTTGCAGTACAGAGCCCTCCGCCCTGCGCCCTGTGTGGTGTGCGGGCGCACCGCGTCGCCTGCGCCCTCCACATCTCGGACGCCCTGGCGCAAGTAGCGGCCGAACTAGGCATCAGAAACATAACATAACTCACTCGAACAAAGACGAAAATCACTGACTGCCGGCCCCCAAGGGGGCGGGACGGACACCCGAACGGGGACATCGCTCACTCTTACCCCCTCAGTCTCACGCCGATCTGGTCGAAGCAGCGCGCGCGGCCTCCCCTCCCCCAGTTCCCTAGAGAAGAGAACGGGGGGAGGGGAAAGGGGTAGTGGTAGGAAGGGAGGGTAGTTAGGAGTTGCATCAGCAATCTGCCTCGCGCCGTGCAAGTAGCGGCTAGTTTTTAAGATTTTTTTTGACCCCCGTCATGAGCCATTACGCCGACCGATCGCATAATAAGAGTGAATGTATTGCCTTGTTCATGTTCATGTGATACCGTGTACATTTTACACCTGCACATCCAAACCCATAGCATCACGCGTATCACACACACTTGTATACGAGGCGGCAAGCGGAACCAAAAATGACAACTCTACGCGGCGACGCACCTCGTGGCGCCGGATCATCACAGAGCGAAACGTCAAGTATGGGTCACTGCTTGCTCCGATAAACTGATGGTGAGGTGACGGTGGCAACGGCACACAAGTGGCGCACAGGTGGAGTGGCAGTCAATAGCAAAACGCCGAGATGCGGGCCCCGAGAGGCGCGGCATACCATTTGGATGGGTGCAGAAGCTCGGCAAGACGTGTGTCGCGTTACTTCCTGTCGACGAGGACGAGGCGAGACCTCTGGATGAGGAACCCATCGTGCTCCGTGCGTCCCGATTCTCACGCCAACTGTGCGGGATGCAAAAGGAAGGACTGTCCGCTGTCTTGCGCCAGCCATGATTTTGTGTTGCAGTTCGCATGAATGCTGCGGAACGGCCCCGCTCTCGTAGCGTCAGCCCCCTCGTAGCTCCGCCCAAATCTCGACTCCCAGTGATGGACCAACATTGGCCCATTGCCATAGCGCTCAAGCGGCATTGTCGTCCAGGTGAAGCCCTTGGTCTTTTGCTTGTCCTGCAATCGCAACCACATGGCCTCCTTCATCGGCGAGTTGAGCGGCTGTGACCCCCGCATGTTGCGAAGATTTTCGGTGGCACCGAGACCCTCGAGCCAAAGGGGCTTCAGCCAGTTGCTAGCGGCCTTTGGTCGGGTATCATTAACAGATCGCTTTTTCTCCTGCGGGATGGCCACCTGTGTGTGGCCGGTGAGGACGGCCTGGATGGCGTCCTGATCGGTGATGGTGTACTCATCCATCATTTTTTGTGCCTCGCGCATGAACCAGCGGCCCGCATTGGTGGCGCGCATGTAGAAGAGGCCCGCGCAGACCCAGTCGACCGTGTAGCGCTGGTACATTGGATGTGAGCACGGACAATGCACATTATCATCGTAAATGCCCTTCCGAGCATCGGAAGAAATGACAAGGTCCTGGCTCATTTGCGCAAGTTCGGGCAGAAACTGGGGGCTGAGGATAAGGACGTCCACGTCAGCCATCAGCACATCAATCCCTTGAAACAGGATTAGCTCGACGAAGCGCAACTTCCAACGCAAGAATTTGAAGTATGCTGACTCCGCTGTAGTGCCTACGGGAGCGCGGGGGAGATGGGGGGGGGGGGGGGGGGGGGAGGTGAAGGTTGCAATCATGGGCTTTGGCCGAGCGACGAGCTGCGCCTCGCGCGAATGGCAGGATTGGGGGTGAAGACGCCGCACGCACCCCAGTCAGCTAGCGCACTGGCCTGTTTGATTGTCGAGAGCTCAGGCGGCAGCATCATGTCAGCCGAAGTGGCGCATTCGAAGTGAACCGAGCAGTTGAGGGCACGCGCAGCCTTGCAAGTCACCCCATCGAGCTCGAGGAGGAAGAACTTGTGGATGCCGCTCGACTGGAGCCAGCCCCAGAAGAGAGTCGCCCAGTCAAGCATGCCAATGTTGTGGTATGTTGCAAGTACGACGTTGCGCCCACCCATTGTCAGCGTGACCTTGCTCACCTTCTCATTGAAAGTAAGTCCGCTATCAGCGGTGCGCTCGGCCATCTCCTCCTCGCGCTCCTTTGTCGGCGCTGTGCCAGAACGGGTGCGGAGGCTGCCGTCACGAGTGCGCACAAAGGCTGGTGGTGTGGGCTGAGCGGGCAAGAGATAAGCTTCCCCATGGGGTGAGGAGGGGAAGGGGAGTGCGGGCCCGCAGACGCACCGACCACCCGCTGCAACTCAAAGAGTGCATTCGAGCCCACCGCAGCAGTCGAGGACTGCCAGAACCACCCATCTGTCGCCGTCGGCACGAGCTTCCGCGGGTCAGCAGCGTCCGAAGAGAGGTAGCGCTTGCCGTCTGAGGAGAGCTGCAAAATATACCCACCAGTTTCGTGGTGCTTTATCCAGAAAGGCGTGGGCGCGGGCGTGCCCTCGAGGCTGCTCGCCGACGGGGCTGCATCGTCGGGACCGGGCAGGTTGGCCTCCGAATAGTCGATGGCCTCCAGTGTGGACGTGCGGCCGTCCTGCGTGGGTGCGGGCACGTGTAGCCACTTTCCCGCATGGTCTGCAATCAGGTAGGCTCCGTCCCTGGTGCGCCGGAGCTCGAAGAGCGAGAAGAACTGTTTGGTGCCTATCACCTCTTGCCCATTTCGGTAGAAGTACCGCCCGCTCTTCACTGCCTTGATCCTCCAGCGTGCTCCCGAGTCGACGGTGCCTTGCAGCCGAAGCTTCGGCATGGGCACCTCTGCCTCACGCAGAAGGGCGGCGGAATGGCGGCGCGCCTGCCTGCGCTCGCGGGAGCCTTCGGCAAGCCCGCGCTCCCCCTCCCCCTCCCCCCTCGCCCCGTACACCCCAAGCAGCGCCAGCAGCGCCAGCAGCGCGGCGTGGCCCGTTGCCATGGCGGGCGGCGCGCGGCGGGCGCCCTCCCCCCCCCCGCCCCCCTTACTCACCCTCCTCTCGCCCTCGTTCCTCCTTTCTTTTCTTCTTCTTCTCTCTCGCGCGGTCTCTTCCCATGTACTTTTTATAGAGACTCGGTGCCCACTCAATTCCTAGCACTATTGTACTTCCCCTTCGCATTCAGCCCCATATCACACCTAGAGCCCCAGTAAAGTGGTCCTACATGGAGTAAGGTAGGTGGACAGGCCATGATGCCCTCATGAGCCTACCAGCAATCCATTGTGGCGATACAGACGTTGGCGCCCGACACGCGACACGCACTCTGGTCGCAATAATGTATTCACAATCTATTTCCTGGCATGGTGCATGGTGTACTTTTTACTTCCAGCAGCCCCTATGCCCTATGGTGGTAGAACTCACTCAAATGAAGCCCCCCTTGGGGTTTGCTGGAGAGCTGATGTTACCACTACAAACACCCGCCATTTATTCAGTGTGGACGAAGGTAGATGATAGAGGGCGCCTAACGCTGGCCGCATCACGCTGCGACGAGGTGTCGTTCCGTCAATTGTGGGACATCAGTCGAATTGAGAGATCAAATGTCCACGGTTATAAAAATAACATTATTTTAAATTTAGGGTGTGTGCGAACTTTACCCGTGACATGGCAACACTACGATGGATATCAGGGCGCGTGGAGCAATCACGTCCGCTGTAAACGTTAAATGGAGAGTTTGAGGGGAAGGGTGTGGTGACTTGCAATCACCCATGCGCAGGGCGCGATGTCCGCGTGGGGCGCCGCGCGTTTGCATACGGCACGCCGTGGATGCGCAGGGCGCGATGTGCCTCGGTCCTCCCCCGCGCGGGGCGCCCCTACATTTACGTAAACGAACTTGGCGCTTGGCGCTCTTGGGGCATGGGGCAGAACGGCATTAACCGCCAAAAATATAGTTACGCGCGCGCGGGAACGCGGCCGCCCCACAAATATAGTAGCCATGTGTGGAAGTGTGGAACTCTCACTTTTCCATGTGGCGGCCTGCACAACCCCCCAACCCCCCAAATATGTCGCCAAATGTGTAGATCTTGGAAGAGATATGTCGAAATATGTTTTTCGCGAGCGGGCCCCCTAAATATGTTTTACGATATGTTGATATTTCTGCCTGGGCCCAAAAGGATCGTCTTCAATGAGTGCATTGGATGTATACCGCACTCCTCGTGTGTCAGCTTGAACTTCTTTTCGATGTCGTAAAAGCTGTGGTACGGGTCAATATACCCCTGCTTCTTTTCGAGCATGAGGTAATGCCTACCGGTCTTATCAATGGCGTAGGGATACGGAAAGTCGTTCGCTCCTACAGGCGATACGAATGCGACGATCTCGTCGACGGCCTCAAATTCAAACACTTCGATGCCCACGAATACGTACTTGAGGTCGCCGATGTAGAAGAGCAAAGAGTTCCCTGCTTCATTGAGCTTGTTCACTCTGTCGTACCCTCCTGACAATACAGTCAATGGACAGAGGTGGCTGATGCCAACAAACACGTCATTGCACACAAACGCGTGATGCGAGGCTTCGCCGTGTACATCGACCAAGTGCTTACCGTCATCGCGCTGTGCAACGGACGCGACAAAGCCCACACCGCCATTGTCACGGGTCGCGTACTTTTGGACACCGGGTTCAGGGGCGAGAATCCTTCGCCAGTGCTCTTCGAACTCGTGTATACCCGGGTCTCCCGTCTCAGGTGTGGGAGCAGAGTCATGGTAAAGGAGAGACAAGGCAAGGTCTCTATGTGTCATTATGAGCATGAAACGAAAAAATCTTCGCAATTTGTTTGTTGGTTTGTATTCACGGCCACTTTTTTGGGGGGGAGGGGCCCGGATTTTCTCCCACGTTCAGGGCCTGGCTAAACGCGCGAGGGGGACGACCCGCATATTTGGAAACGAGGGGTACCAAATGAAGGCAAACGACCTTGCTGGCCATGCTCTGGACGAAGGCAACTCGTTGCTGCACAACGACGAGCTTGAGAAACTTGTCATTTTGCGCATGAATCGGGAATTCATGCACTTTATGCGGTCCAACCACGCCCATGTTGTGAAGGATGAGCACCTCAAGACTTTGTGGTAAAGCGCGGGTGCGCGGGTGTGCTTCCACCGAGGGAGGGGGACAATGAGTGAAGAGTCGAAGGGGTTAAGAGCAGATTGGTTTTGTTCGTCCAGTGCATCCTTCCTTGCGTGCGCGCGACCAAGTTCCATGATTCATTGGTGTCCCATGTTACGAGTCATGACCTATGCGAATGCCTGTGACGTGCAAGGCTAAACATCTAAATCTAAATATCTTGGAATGTTCGTATGTCGTATGTTCTGCCACCAGCCACCAAGGTGGGGGGGGAGGAGAGCGTCTCAAACTCGAAAATCGAAACTCGACACCCCGACTCGAACATTCAAATGATTCAACCTCGTCAACTCGTCTCGACACTCTGCACTCTGCACTCTACACTAGACACTATCTAGACACTGGGCACTGGGCACTAGCACTGGGCACTAGCACTAGACACTAGGCACTAGAGACACTAGACATTCAAAACGCCCCCCTCGCCGCGCCTAACAACCCCCCCCCCGGTATAGTTTACAGTTAGTTCATATTGTTCATATTGTTCATATTGTTTACGTAAACAATGTAAACAACCCTGTTTACGTTCACGTTCACCAAGACTCGCTGCTCTTGTAAACGGACGTGAACACCCGTTTCATATCCCGCGTTTGGTGAAGGTAAACAAGTGTTCATAAACTGTTTAGTAAACTCCGAACACTGATTAGTACTCGTTCCTCTTACTAGTAGTATCTCTCTACTCGTAGCTCTCCAGGCCCCAGCGCCCCAGCACCGCATTCTCTCGTCTGCGATTTCGTCGGCCTCGCGCCCCCCCCCCGGTATCAACCCCCCCCCCCCCCCCCCCCTTCCCCCCTCCCGCCCCGCCCTCCTTCGCCGGCCGCCCGCGGATCCTCGTTGGCGCGAACCCAACGAGCCGCAGCCCGACGGATGCCGACGGCACGCGGCGGCGGCGGCTGGCTGACTGCGACGCTCGACGGCGCAAGCACACGGCTGACGCGGATCGCCCATCGCACGCCCACGCGGCTGCTCCCGCTCAAGGACAGCGTGGGAAGACTCGAGGCCGCACACTGCGCTGTGGGCGGCTACGGCGGTGGGCTGCTGGGCGGTGACGAGGTTCACCTCGACGTGAAGGTCGAGGCAGGCGCTAGGCTCTGCCTGACGACACAGGCCTCAACCAAGGTGTACTGCGCGAAGCGCGACGCCAAGCTCACGCGCCAGACGCTAACCGCTTCGGTCGAGGAGGGTGGCCTCCTCGTGCTCGCGCCCGACCCGGTCGTGCCATATGCAAAGGCAGCCTACGAACAGCAGCAAACCTTCTGGCTTGCGCCCGGCGCGTCGCTGGTCGCAGTTGATTGGGTGGGTGCCGGTCGTGTCAGTCGTGGCGAGCGATGGGCTTTCAGCAGCTTCAGCTCGTGCAACCAGGTGTTCCGAGCCCGTTTTGATGACCACCCACTTAGCAAGGGCAACCTGCTCGGCCGTGACATCGTGGCTCAGCAGCCCGACGCCTCGCCTCTCGTGATCGACGCTGTGAGGATGCAAGGTGGCGCGGACGGGCCTGTGCGTCTAGGGCTCGACTTGGGTCTGGCGACGCACAACTCGGCTATCACCGTTCTCTGCAGTGGTGCCGACTCGATAGATGTATGTCGCCGGCTGCGAGCGGCTGCGAGTGCTCTAGCCGACCGACGGGCTGGGGCACGTCCAGGCGTGCTCAAGCAGATCGAACTCGATGCGGTATTGGACCCTTCGGGCCAAGCTGCTGCGAACATCGCGAAGCTGGCCAAAGCGGCCGTCCAAACACTACTCGGTGAGGTGGTGATGGGCGTGAGCACGGGTGTCGCTGAGGTTGCACATGAGAGCGCTAAAGCGTCCATTTCGAAAGTGCCGCGAGACAGCACGCCCGCTGGCGATGATCAGGAAGTGACTGTGGCACGATTGGTTGCCGAGAACATGGATGACGTTTTTCGCGTGCTACATTTCTGTTTGGATGCGCTCACTCCTGCCTTGGGCATTGCGCCGTATTCGGGGCGTATCCATGCCGTCAACTCCGCTCCAGCTCCCATTGTGCAGCTCACCACCCGGTCGGCGGCAGCGGGGGGCGGGAGCGACAGCGTGCCGCGCGTTGAGCCCCTAGATAGTCGCGCGGGTTTCGTAGCTGACACTGTGTATGAAGGGTCAGGGCCAGCTCCGCTGGAGTCCGACCCGTTAGACTGCCACCTCCCTCATCCAAGTTTGACGAGCTACGACAACCCGCTTGGGTTGTCGTCGGCGCAGCGCATCCGTATGCTACACTTGTGCGATGCCACCCTGCCGACCGGAGGCTTCGCTCATTCTGCCGGTCTCGAGGTGGCAGCTCAGCTGGGAATCATTCGCGGGGATGAAGAGGAAGATCTGAAGCGCTTCGTCAGCGCGGCGGCAACCGGCGCTAGTGCTATATTGGCGCCTTATGCGGCCTCCTCCTGTGCCGTCTTCGGCTGCGGGGCCACACCCTTTGGTGGACCATCATCCGTCGGGGAGCAGTTACCGCTTGGCATACGCGCCTGGGGGCGGCTAAATGCTCGGCTCAACGCACAGTTGTTAGGAAACTCACCGGCCCACCGTGCATCAGTTGAGCAAGGTCGAGCCCTCATTCGGGTCGGAGAGGCGTGGCTGCAGGAGGAGTGGGAGCGCGAAGCGCTGCGACATCTGCTGAAGGTCAGCGTCCAACCGCACGGCGCAACCACGTTGGGCGCGTTGTGCGCGCTGCTCGGCCTCACCCCGGAGGCCTCTGCGGAAGCACTTGCGTACATGGCAACGCGAGATGTTCTCTCTGCCGCAGTTCGCTTGAACCTCATTGGACCACTCGCAGCAGTAGGAGTGCAAACAAATGTCGCGGAGATCGCGGTCATGGCCGCGCGCAACGCTACTGCGCTGGGCGTCTCTCGCGCGGCTACCGCGGCGCCATTGATCGAGGCACTGCATCCATGTCACGATCTCCTTGACCGCCGCATTTTTCGCACATGAGACCCTAGAATATGCATTAGGCGCATCGACCAGTTGGCGATTAGGAATTCTAGTTCTAAGTCAAAAGTCGTTCGTGTTACTCTGTTCGAACCAGCGTATGTACGCTGCAACGTGCGAGCGCTAATCTGCTTTGAGGGCAATATTCGGTATTCTGCGTGGCGGCCGTCATGGTTGGAGATACTGAAACCTCAGGTTCAGGTTCGCCTCCCAAGAGACTAAGCACCTCTGGTTCGTTTTTTTTTGTCCCCCCCGCCCCTCCCAAGGGACCCCGAGAGACTTTTATTTTCTCCCCCCAACCCCCCGCTCCTCTACAAGAAATCCACGAGGCCCGCCCCGCCCCCCCCACCCCCCCCAACGCCAACGCGAGCCCCAAAGTAGTGTGCATGGGCCGAACCTACCCCCGAAACCTAAGAAAAAGGACCAAGGGGGGCGGGCAGGGGGAGAAGAGGCTAGGGTATAGGCCATTTTCAATGTGAGTCTGGGAGTGGTCAAACCTATTGTAGCTTGGCGGTCACCTTCAAGAATGTTTTTTAGACCTCCCCGCGACAACTATCGTTAAAAGATAGAGTCATAGAGTGCGCGCCGCTCGCCTCTCCTCTCGCCCACGCCCACCCCGCCGCGACGAATGATCCAGACGGCATGCGCCGCCGAAGCGGCCGCGCGCAAGCAACACCACGTTGCACAGGTGCACGTGAGCCCCGGCCCGTCAACTAAGTTTATACTTGGTCGCCATGGAGCGCGCCGACGCGCCCCCTCTCTCCTTCGGGCACCCCGCCGCGAGCGCCCTTCCAGTGCCCATGGAGCAGTCGCAGGCGAAGCGACCGCGTCCTCCCGCGGAGGCCGAGCAGGTGAGCGCGATCCTCGTCGCGCCACACGGCCCGTGGCCCCGGCCACACCACCTCCAGCAGCCATGCTGGCCCCCCCCCATGGAGGACCACAGGCTGCAGGTCACAACCAGCACACACCAGACATGAATCAAGAGAGATCCATTGGGCATGCCTCATGGCAGAGGCCTCACTCACCCTGGTGACGGCCGCGCCGCCTCGGCGGCGCGGCCCGAGACCGGGTGGCCCTTATGGGCACAAACCTCACACTACAACAGATACAGATACGCACCACAACAGGCCACAGCAACACCCCCAGCCCAACAACAGCACACACGAGACCCCCCTAGGGGACGGCCGAGAACACGCGCACGCCAACGCACCACACATCCGCAAGCCGACGAACTACATACTTACACCCGACACGCCATGCCCCACACAGGAACCCCAATCAGAAGAAGAACAAGAAAGCTTGGACACAGATGCGAACTACGAACTCTCCTTCCATCAAGAGGGCGACTACACATTCCAAGACGCGTCGGTGTACGCCGCCATCGTCGAGCTCCTCTTAGAGCTCGAGGGAGTCGATCCTGAACCGGACTTCTGGGCCCGGTCGATTCAAGGCCCATGGCACATAGCAGTCAACGAAGACTGTGCGCAGCAATTCCAAGAGCGATATGGCGAACTTACCACCCTCCGCGTGCTTCAGACAGACATTAAAGTTCGCATCAAGGTCGACTCGATAGAGGAGAAGCTCAACAAACGAGGCTCATCCTTGCGCAAATCTCTATACAACGCTCTGCAGGACGTAGCAGCCCACTTGGTCGTCGAAGCCGACGGCTTGGCGCAAGCGAAACAAATCACACTGCCCAAGCAGGCATCTGTGAGGATGGGGTGCAAAATGACTATCTTTTCCGAGCCCCACTCCAAAGGCGTGAGCTCGACCATACACGGCCCGTCGGTAGACGACCCGCAAGCACAAGACAAGCGCCGTGAAGACGTCGACCTGAAGGCGATCGGGTGGACGCACCCGGTGCGCTCGCTCGACGTCGAGTGCAGTGCGGACTCCGTGGAAACACCAACACAGCTGGCCCTCCGCTTCATCTTCGGCAAAGTAATGCTCATCGCCTTGTTGGTCACGCTTGGGGTCGTCGCCGCGCTCGTGGCGGTGGTCGTCTTTGTCATCAGGACCGTGACCAAGCGATTATCCACAGCGAATGCAAACTCAGGAGACTCCCCCTCCCCCCCATGAGGCAAGCGCATCGCGTTTGTTTCGAACCGAACGTTGGACTAAAAAAAATGGGCATATGGGTAAATATGCCGTCGAAACGACTTTTGATTGCCCTCGCGGTGGTCGTCGCCACCGTGGTCGCCGCCACCGTCGTGGCGTTGGTACTCACGAGGAAGCAGCCAGACAGATGCAAGGATGTGGATGGAGAGTGTGCAAACGATGGAGACTGTTGTCACGATCTCGTGTGTTCCGACCAAAAGTGCCGTACCGTCACACCGTGTGTCGAGAAAAGGGGGGGGTGCAGTTATGGCGACGAGTGCTGTGAAGGACTTGAGTGCAATGACGAGGGAGTGTGTGAGACGCCATGCCGCGAGCCAGGGTCGGTGTGCCAAAATAACTCGGAGTGCTGTGGTGAATACACGTGTCGTAGTGGTACCTGCAGATCTGATGACTGATTGGTTATCACGTAACAAAGTGAAAGGCGCTCACGGAAGCTTTTTTCGTTTCGTGCTCATAAATGACACATAGACACATAGAGACCTTGCCTTGTCTCTCCTTTACCATGGCTCTCCCACACCTGAGACGGGAGACCCAGGTATACACGAGTTCGAAGAGCACTGGCGAAGGATTCTCGCCCCTGAACCCGGTGTCCAAAAGTACGCGACCCGTGACAATGGCGGCGTGGGCTTTGTCGCGTCCGTTGCACAGCGCGATGACGGTAGGCACTTGGTCGATGTACACGGCGAAGCCTCGCATCACGCGTTCGTGTGCGAGGATGTGTTTGTTGGCATCAGCCACCTCTGCCCATTGACTGTATTGTCAGGAGGGTACGACAGAGTGAACAAGCTCAATGAAGCAGGGAACTCTTTGCTCTTCTACATCGGCGACCTCAAGTACGTCTTCGTGGGCATCGAAGTGTTCGAATTTGAGGCCGTCGACGAGATCGTCGCATTCGTATCGCCTGTAGGAGCGAACGACTTTCCGTATCCCTACCCAAAAGGCCGCGCACGCAAAAGGCCAAGGATAGACTCTTCGCATATCCTAGCGCGGCTACCCCCGACAGCCTAAAATCCCTATACGTAATAGCATGGAGATACATCATCAGAGACTTCTACAGAGTAGAATACGAGTCATATAAATTTCACTACATACCACATACCAGCATTGGAAGCCACGCTCATAAGATTCTCTACCCTGGTGAGAGGTCGCGCTCCGCCGAGCCTCTACAACTCGGCGAGAACCGGCAAGGCCGCCCAGGGAAGAAAACCCAAGATCAAAACCCCGCGGGAACTTAGTACACCAATATTCACGGAGGACCGAAAGGGTAGATTGAAAATGAGCGACACCCTAAGCCAAGTGGCGGAAGCGCTTGGCCTAGCAGAGCGGCTGGCCTGAGACGCACCTACAACCCGCCCCGAGCCCAACTTGAAGGCGCTAAAACACCGCGCAACAAAAAGAGCTTCAAGGACGACAAGACGCCCGGTCGACACGAAAAATAAACAGGCCACCCAGTGACACAGGAGAAAGGCGAGAACATTCGCTGGGGACAAGTGCACCCGATCCAACCCAACTCCCCCCAACAACCTGAGCCCCTAAGTAGAGCACAAGGGGAGGAGCCGCAAGGCGGGAAGTGGGGAGTGAGGAGGGAAGGAGCGTGGCTACGAAAGTGGATCTCAGTGCCGCGCGCGTGGCGAGATTATTAAAAGGTTTTTTTTTTGAGCCCCGGCCCGTGCCACCATCCAAAGGGGCCGAACTTGAGCGCCAGAACCACCAACCATCAAGCCTTATCATTCATGCTCTCTATCAAGGCAAGACGTAAGACAGATCCCCTCTCGGCTCTCAGGCTATGGATGGAGCTGCAAGTGCCCAAGGCACTCTCCAATAGGGAAAGCCGCAAGGTCTGGCCCCTACCTTTACACTGCTGCGGTACTGACCTCGTGCTCAGGCACGGAGCGCACTCCACAGTTCCCCCAATGGGGCTGTACCAAAGGGCAGAGCATGAGGTTGATCGCGACAACCCCCTGAAGGGGAGTTAGAGCCGCCGTGGGGACGGCCCGAGGCGGAGCCTCCCCCATACCCATACGAACTAAGTGTAAACTTAGTTGCCCACACCGGTTAGTAGACATTGCCCCATACCCAAGTAAGGATCGCATGCGCTGAGCTTAGCGTGCGCAATAGGCGGCATTGAATGCCACGATGCCTAGCTGCCTGACACATCATTGTAGAACGATAAAGGCCTAACCTAACGATCCTATGGTAATATACTGATGACAAACGAGCGAACGAGCCCTACGACGAAAGCTGGAGCTCGACATCAGGCCCAAGCCACTCGATGTTGCTGATAGTGGGCTTGTCCGGAACTGTCCACACACAGTTCTCTCCCAAATTTGGGAAGCCATTTAGCAATTTCCGCAAGAAAATAATGTTCGCGCCGAGATCAATGTCCCCTTGCAAGGGATTGGGCGGTGGGTTATCGGGAGGAAAGAAGAGCCATCCAGGGATCTCAGGAGCACAAAGGCATGGAAACCTGCGGAAAAGGGCAAGGGGGGCAAGTGTAAGAACGAGACGAGCACGCGAGGCATTGGATGACCCGCAGATCACGCCACAGCAACTTGCTCACACGCGTGTGCCTTGGCAACATGTCCACTTTTCACAGATGGCGCACTTGCTGGGCTGAGGGCCAGCACGCACAGGAAGCAGGCTCGTGCGATCATGAAACAGATGAGATATAAGATCACCGTAGCAATGCCCGCCATCTCAACGGCAGCACCAGTGTGCGGAGGGCACACAGAGATGCCGTTCATCCAATACGGGATCGTGTGTACAGCCACGGCATAAACAACCACGGTGGCCGGTACGAGCCATAAGTAAAGCAAGGAGAGTCTCCACTTACACAGGATGGTGATCAAGAGCATCACTACAAGCATTGTCCACAGGTACACGTACTGCATCACGTACCACTCGCGGACCGCCCGCTTGCCGGCCACAAAGTCCGTTGTGGCGTCGACGTGTTCAGGCTGGAAGCAAAGAAGAAATTGAAGAAACCAGAGCGCTAATTGCTGAGATCGTGCGGCGATGCACAAACTCTTCAGAGAGCGCACGCTAGGTCTTGCTTCACAGGCATCGTCAACACAGCCAACTGATGCCAAGGCATGGCAATGCTGAATTGAGCTGCAGCGCACCCTAAATGCGATGAGAATCGCCCACACCACATACATCTTAGAGATGAGGTAAAGATTTCCATCATAGTACGCCATGATGATGTTTGGCGCAACGAAAGGGAGATATCCCGGAATGATGACCGTCTCGATTTCGATTAGTATCTGCGGAAGAGGGGTGCAACGCATCGGCCGAGAGTGTGCAGTGTGATGCCAAGCATCGGGGAAGGCAAGCGCAAGAGCGCCGGATGTTGCTGCAACTGATGTTGCTAGAAATCTCCTGCGCCTTTGAGAGGCGCAATTGCCCTTGCGCCCTACAGAGAATTGCGGGTGTGGCCAACACCAACAAAACAGTGCGGCATGATTTGTTGAGCGCATGGGTAGGATGCGCTTCACGAGCAGTGCATACCGCCCAGTAGACCGTTGTGCAATATGCGTAAGTGTTGGATTCTTTCCTCGCAGCAAGCGAACGCAAGAGGATGCGGTTTTGGTAGAGAGAAGGGTAATAAGAGAAGATATTGCCCTGCCTCTCGATGATCCCGAAGGCGCCGCCAGCGCCCCAGATGAAGCCGACGACAAACAGTGGGAGAATCAGGTATATGAAAACTGTAGCGATCTTGACTGCCATTGGCTGATTGGATGTAAGATAGCTGGCCCAAGGAGTAACACGGTTGGGAACCTGCGATTTAACGGCGGCGGGTGGGATTGTACGGCGCAGGGCTGCAAGGCGCAAAAGCAAGGACACAGCGAACACGGCCAGCACATGGCGAACGCACCGCGCGGAATGGGCGTGGTTGTCCGCCCCCCCCCCCCCCTCCACACACACATTCAAGCACGAGTAGGAAGTACGCAGATAGCGACAGGTGCATCATGTGAGCGTGTGAAAGGGCGGTCCCTCGCCTGAGCAACGTAATCCTGCATCAGGATGGCATCGAGAAGGACGGACTCGAAGATGATCGTGAGAGTGACCCACGTCAGCGCAACGAATTGATAGCAGCCACACGCCATGCAATTCCACCAACAAAGCTGGCTTGTTGGCCAAGAGCACCGACAGCCCAGCCAAGGCATCAGAATGTCCGAGCGTGGATTGTTGAGGGTGGGCACCCAGGTAGGGAGCGGGGCATTGCTGGCGTCGGCGACGGTGGGCGCGGGCATTTGATTCTCCTTGTCCCACACCGCGTCGAATGGGAGGGCCTCAGTGTCACCGTTGAATCCCGAGACTGTGTTGATGGCCAAGTCTGTCATCGTGCGGCTCACCGTGAGACCCATGGCCCAATGGTACAGGCTGCGTGTGTTCCAGAAGACATAGTGTTCTTGATTTTTGTCCAAATACTCCATCGCTCTCTTGCTGAGTAGGAAGGCGGGGAAGATCTCGGTCCATGTAGGCGGTGCATACCCTCCGTCTATCCCATCGATGAGCGTGTTTCCCGCTCTGATCCTTCTGGCCTCAATGCCCCTGGGATGCAGGAAGTTACTCGTCTCGACCGAGGTAGTGAGGAGCGGATCGATCGATGAGGGCTCGCTGCTCGCTATTTGCGACTGCGCGCGCCTCGCCTGCAGAGCCTTGGTGCGGCCGCTCGCAACTCTCGCGACGCCTTCGCTCGCAGACTCAAACATTCGGTGGAGCCGGTCGAGCTCGAGGGTGAGGGCTTCGTGCGCGCGCGCCTGAGCCTGCTCGCGCCGCTCCGCCGCCAGCAGACCGCGCCGTTCCGACGCATCCACTGAGAAGAGCGGCAGAGCGGCGGCGGGGCCTCTCGCCGAGGAGGACGCCATCCTCCTGCCGCCCGTCTCCAGAAAGAGAGAGAGAGGAAGAGAGACGAGAAGCACTAAGAGGTAGTAGATACCTTCTCTATAATACAGGACAGGTTTTATTAGAGGTACTCCGAGTACAAAGAAGTAGGAGTGATGCAGGTATTCATATGATGAAGACCACTTGAAAGGAACAAGGTGTGAAAGTGTGAGAGTCAGTGAATCCACGACGCGAAAGAGAGGGTACAAGGAGGCGCACTGAAGGTGGTCCGCGGATGAGCGGGCCCACCCTCCGGTATAAAATTTCTCCTCCGCTTCGCGGGACCGTGGCAATGAGCGCAGAGGGTGTCTGGAGGGAGGGGCCCATCGCAGAAGGGGATGGACAGCCAGAGGGCCATGGCAGCCTGGCAGAGGCGGCGGAGACACCCTCCCTACTGTCCCCAGCTGTGGAGAGGCAGTAGGCCGGCGGCCGGCGGCAGTACTTCCGGGGAGGACAGCACCTCGGAAGAAGGTAGCAGCGTGCAAAGCGAGGGAGTGGTGCGGCGCGCTGCCAGATGGGTTTGGAATGCCCTCTCCCCCAAGCCTGTTCTCAGCCGGGGGGATCGCAGGAGGAGTCAGCCACCGCCTGTAGACTTCGGCTCTCCGGGCGGGGGGGGGGGGGCCTGAGGAAGGCAACTAAGCGTGTCCTGTGCCTCCCCCCCCTCCCCCCCGAGCCTCCCCCCCAGACCCAGACCCTCCTCGGCGTGCTGAGGATCGAGCCTACGTACGTAGTGCACTCCGAGTGCCTCATGGCTTGGGTGCAGTGCAGCTTCCCTTGCCCCTCTTGCACGGCGGGCGAGTGCCTGGAGCCGGGCACCCTCTCACGTGTTTGGGGTAGCTACGGCATGGTGGCCAACCTGGAATGCCGCGTCTGCGCATTCCAGATGCAGTTCCGCGGCGGACAGGCAATGGTGATGCCGTCAAGCGGTATCTGCTCGCCGCGCCCTTTCCTACGTCCTCCGTCCCTCCGATTCGCGTTCCGTGCCACTTTCCCGTCCATTTCACATGCCCGTCATTTGCCCTCCCAGTTCTCCCGATGAGCCCGTTCCGGGCTCAACGACGGACAAAGACACCCAGGAAAACACTCCGACTCTCGCCCCACGACTTTCTCACATAACTCGACTGAAATCAAACCCAAACACTCCGGCCAGACGACGACGGACGACGATCAGAAGGCGATCTGTCGGCGATCCCGTCTGGAAGGGGAATCGCACCATAACGGAAACGAGGGGCAATCCTGCC
This sequence comes from Isochrysis galbana, assembly GCA_018136815.1. Lineage (NCBI taxonomy): Eukaryota > Haptophyta > Isochrysidales > Isochrysidaceae > Isochrysis > Isochrysis galbana. Next base: position 1,280,454 of record CM030945.1, on the reverse strand, counting down.
GCACAGGATTCCAAGAGACTTACCGAATAAGACGAGAGAGATGCGGTGTGCCTAAGGGGGAGATGCGAAGAGATTGCAAATTAAACCTAATTGCAATCACTGAAGTAGATAAAGAAGCGTCGGGAAGATAGCAAATTAAACCTATTTGCGAGGCGCCTGGGAGGAAGAAATGTGGGGAAACTTCCCTTCTCTTTCGAGAGAAAGAGAGAGGGCGCTCCACAACCCACGATCCCATGCATCCAAGCGAAGCTTTTGACCGAGAACGAGAGAAAGCAGAGAATTATAACGATAAATGCCGAACGACGAAGAGAAGCCTAACAAGTGTCGATTCGCGAATGCGACAGCGACAGGCGACCTGGCTCCTTCGGGTCAAATAAATTAATAAATTACTAATGTTATATCCTAGCCAACCCCACTGGCGGGGGAGAGACTGCAGCGACACTCGCACCGCTGCCCGCCACCCTGCAGCCCGAATGATAGCGATAGCCAATTTTAAGAGTTATGTTGTTTATCGCTCTATAAGTAAACATCTTTACTCTACTTATGAACTCTTGCCTTTCTCTCCCTCCCGGCGGGGCGCCTCTGCCTCTCCGCGTCATTCCCCCCCTCTCTGTCTCTCCCCGTCTTTGTCCGCCTCTTTTCGGCTCTGATGGGCGGGCATGGTGGATTAAACATCCTGCCCCAGAAGTCATGGAACGTGTACAACCGCTCCAATCGCCGTCGGGTCGAGCAGGACGAGGCGGCGGCAGCAGTGGCGGCGGAGGAAGCCGAACGCGAGGTACGCACCAGCGCCACGGCCGCCAGCCTGCAGCTGCTTCGGCAGCGTGCGGAAGCGAGATTGGAAGAAGGAAGTAGCTCGACAACCATGCTTGATGCGCACGTGAGCACCGGAGTCCTGCGCCGCTTTAACCTGTTTGAGAAGGAGGAGCGCGCTGCATGCAATGCCGAGGCAGTGGCCGAGGCGCGGCGATCAGAAGCGCGAGCAGTGGCTCGAGTCATGCCTGACCTTGAACTTGGCCGATCATCCAAAGAGCGCCGACCGTGGTATGCGCGACCTGTTCCGCCGGAACGCGGCCAGGAAGGGTTCGGTACACAAGGGACTTCAGCTCTCATGCCAACTCGTTCGCTTCAGACATCACGCTTGAAGGCTAGTGCTTCATCTGCAGAGGAATCATCGCACTTGCTGCAGGCGCCACCCATCTCATTGACGGGACGAGCAATCGAATCTTCAGCTTGCGTGAAAGTGGCTCAACATGCATTACCAGATGACGCACATGGCCATCGCAGCCATTCAGGTAAGCATGGGCGGAGACATCGTGATGTGCACGAAGGGAAGGATCATTCGCATAAAAGACGAAGGCAGGATGAGCACAGGAACACAGCTGCAGAAAGTGAATGTGAGCGCGGAAGAACCAGCAGGACTTCTCGGCGCGAGAATTTCTCAAATATAACGTCCCAGGGAGAACAACTTGCGGCGCTTCGCGAGGCCCGAATGAAGCGTGAGGTGGAAGAGAAACGGCGAGTTGAAGCTTTGTTAGGTGCGGCAAACAAATGTGGCTCGCGATATCCATAAGTTTGTTTCCCCACTCTTACCACTCTCAGCAACGTCACGTCTATCGTAATGCACTTGCGAGCAGCAGCCTCTAGCGTGTGTAGTAATGCAGTAGTGTATAGAGACTATGGCAGCATCGTGTGATAAGAGTTGTGTTGCGTCGTTAGCCTTTGGTGGCGCGGCAACGACAGAGGGCTAGCTAGGTATGCATGCTAAATCGCAGCCGGTTGTTTGCAGTTGAACCCACGGGAGATGAATAGATAGCTCTCAGGAGGGGTACACGGGGAGCACCGATCAGTGATCACGTCGAATGTGGTCGTAGGATTCGTGCAGGATGCCAGTCCCCCTGATCAATGATCAAGTCCGATGCGTCACACCTAGATGAATAATTGAAATTGACCTGGGGGGAAAGAACAGGAACTCACCGGGGGCGAGAATCCTCGAATAATAATAATAATAATAATAATAATAATAATAATTAAATAATGTTATATAACTGTTATATCCTGGGAAAAAGCCCCGCGACGGCGAACACCTGCGACGAGAACGAGGGCGAGCGCGGGGGAGAACGAGGGCAAGGAGGGACCCAGGCGATCGCAAAGCAAAAGGACCAGGCCGGGGAATCGGAATACACAGGCTACAAGGAGGCGCAACCAGGTAAGGAGCGAGTAACGAGTTACGAGTAACGAGTAACGAGCAGAACGGCGAACGAGTAAGGTCGAAGGGCGCGAACGAGGTCGATCGCGAATGCGACAATAATCTGCATGTTTTCGTGGTCGCTATGGCGAAGCGGTTTCGCGTGCCCAGTCTCTTGTGGGCCTGTGGGTGATGTGTTTGAAGTGCAGGTGTTTGTCTGTGTGCTTTAGTAGAGGTAGGGTGTATAAATAAGCTGGCCACGTGCTTCGTGCTTCGTGCCTTCCACTCTTCATGGGTTAGGTTGATTTTTCGAGCCCAAGACTCACGTGCCGGTTGGGGCGTGTTGCTAGGTGCGTTTTTCTCCAGCTCTCGTGTTAAGTCTGAGATTGTGATGCGGTCGAGGTGCGCTTTGCCGCCGATTGTGTATTCGTCCGCTAGCGGGTATTCCATATGTATTTCTTTCGGGCCTTTTAGTCCATTTTCCCACCTAGCGGGGGGATGATATTGTCGGGTTTCCTCTGGGGTTGCGACTCCCGCAAGGTCTGCCGGTTCTCCTAGGTAGTTTGTGTTGGTGTGGATCCATATGTTGTTCATCCTAGTGATGTGCTGTTTCGTTGTCGGACACCCTGATTTCCGGCGGGGCTTCGATGCCAGCCTCACTCAGTGTCGCACGTATTGTTATCGCTTGGTCTTGCCGGGTTAGCTTCGTTCGGGTGCCGGGTTCAGCTTTGCCTTATCGAGGAGGCTCGAGGCGTGTTGTACCTCAGGGGGCAGAGGAGGCTAGGGCGCTAGGCCCTGGCCTCCCCTGCCTCTCCCTCGCTGGCGCTCCTGAGCGCCTCTGGCTTCTGGGGCCCCCACGCTCGTGCCACGCTCCACGCTGCACCTGTCTGCCTGTCGACCAGGGGGGAGGGGGGGTGGAGCGATGGGCTGGCCACGATTGGCGATTGGCCAGGACGGGCGAATGGGGCGAGCCTGTGAGTGAGAGAGTGGGTCAGTAGGGCAGTCGTCTCCTGCCCTGGCAAGCCATCAGGCATGCCAGGAGGATGGGTGGTTCCTCCCCCATGGCAGGGGAGGAGTGGAGAAAGGGGGGGGGGGGGCTCGTGCCCCCCATGGGTCAACCAAGTATAAACTTAGTTGATATTATTAGATGGCTCTAACCGCACACATACACATACCCATGTACACATGCCTTACTTGCGGTACGTGCTGGAATTTCATTGGACCATCCTCGGATCGGTACTTACCCCATGACCAAGAAATCCCAATCGCATCAAGTCCTTACCGCCGATCCAATCATTTCCAGGAGTGGATGAATGCGTTCATGGCGAGACAGAGCTCTGGAATCCCAGATGATGTGATTGAAAAATTAGTCAATGAACTCAAAAAGAATCGAATCACGACCTACGATCACCTGACACATACGCGTTTGCGTGCCATACTGAAGAGCCTCAAACTGAGTAAGTACTATGACAGTACACCCTTTCTTCTGTACAAGCTGAAAGGACAAAAACCACCCGCCCTATCACGCGAGATCGAAGTCGAACTTCGAGATATGTTCGACATTGTACAGGGTCCATTTGAGAAAGCAATTGCAGAGGTGTGCCCTGACCGAAAAAACTTCTTGTCCTACTCGTATTGCCTGCGCCAAATGCTGAGATTGCTCAATCTTGAGGAGCACAGCATGTTGTTCTCTCTGCTGAAAAGCCGTGAAAAGCTCGTCATACAGGATAAGATATGGAAACACATTTGTGAACAAGTAGGTTGGACATTCATTCCATGTGTTTAATGCGCTCTCTTTAGACCCATGACTTGAGCGAGGCTTCCCTGCATAGGCCCACACGGCTTAGAGCGGTCAAAGGCAGCGGTGGGTTTGGGATAAGATGTTTGGTGTTTGGACTTGCTAATACATACCTGAAACAGCAATGAGCAATGGTTTTGATGCTCGCGTGTTGTGATGGTGTGGTCGTGGGACACGCGCGCGTATGCATGCACGCATATACACAACATAGACATCGTGGCAGAACGGCAACCAGATCGCACGCACAAAGGCTCAGGCAGGTGAGTGCGCGATGCTATAATGTTGCGTCACATCTCACACGCATCTCCGTTTGCGTCCTCTTTTCCATCTTCACTAACAACACAGCAGTGAAGCATATCAACACAGTCGATTGAGAGTACGACAACATGCCGCGCGAAGCGCGTCACAATATCATCATGGTGCATCGCGCGCACGACGCCAGCAGCCGGCGCCGGCACTTCATGTTCTTGCCGTGGAAGTGTGCAAGGGGGGAAACAGTCTGATGATAAAACGCCAATGTATGTGCGCTGGGTGGTGGGATCACATTGCGCCGCCGAGCTAAGAGCGCAAAATGCTGCTACTCGAGTTTTGTCGATCGCAACGCTCAGCTCGTCCAGATGCGTCACAAGAGTGGGATTCTCAGCAAAGCCCGAGCATCCACGATGGCGTCATGTTTAGTTTAACATGCTCTGGATTGTCACGCCCGTCGCGTGGCACTCGTTCTAATCGTGATGAAAATATCACTTGCCCTCGGCAAAGCCGTCTCATGAGTTTGCGAGTGAGGCACAGCTGCATCTCAATACATCGTGCTGATCATCTTTTCCTCCTTGAGATCCGCGCGTAAGTGTGCCAGATTGTTGAGGAGGGAGTTGCCGATCAGCATTAGTTCTGACTGCATCTCCATCACTGCCTTGCACAGGTCATGCATTTGATTGTCCTCCAACACCTGCAGCAAGGGGGGCACAACGCGGGCGTGGCTACAGAGCAGGCTGCAAAGCAGCAGGTTAAGAATTCGGATGAGATCAGCGGCCGATTGCATCACGGCAGGAGCCGGTGCCTCGAGGCGCTGTTAACAAGGTAATTGACCATGAGCGTACGGGTGAAGTGCTCAACGAATCCGAGAAACCCATCTGGCCCGCAAATCTGTGTTGAAGTGCACCGAAAGCCTTCGTATGCGCACTCGCAACACGCAGCGATGTGGCCGGGAAGGACGGCAAATAGTGCCTGATGAGTGACTTCCAGTGGTATGACGGTCACGCTGCTTGCAGCAGTGGTGGTCGCGCACGTACCGCTTTGTATCGTTGCCAAACCTGAATGGTGAATGCGTGCAAGCTTTGTGAGATGATGCCCATGGCGTCACGAGGTTTTATCGCGGCGCAGCGGACCATGCCTGATGTCTCTCGGATGGCGCATACGACGCTGTGCTCAGAGCGTGGGTGGCAGACGGCTACTCACCGCCTCGTCCGTGCACTTTGTCCGCATCTGCGCGTGCTCCTTCTCAAACGCCAGCATACGGTGAAGAGCGTCTCCGGAGCCCACCGTCATGGTGTGCACATTCTGGAATATTCCCTCCTGAACCTCGGCGGAGACGCCGACGTTGCCACCCGCCGACAGCGGAGGTTGATATGTGTTCAGCCAGGACTCGAGCCGCACGCCTAGACGGTAACACGCCGTGAGCTCCTTCCGCACCTCGCCCACAACACCCGCCTCGAGAGCGGCGCTAAAGCCGGTCTGCGCGACCGTCTTCTCGACGAGGGCTTTGCACGCCTCGATGCGCTCAATGAGCTCCTGGTTGAGCGTGCATTTAGCCTGCGCGCGCAGCTCCCGCTCCTCGCGCCTCAGGTAGAGCCGCAGCTCGGTGAGGTCCTTCTCGTCGAGGCTGTCGACCGCATGTGGGCCATTCTCGCTGTCTGTGCTGAGCCGCTGCTTCTTACGCACCGCGGGCGAGCTCGACATGCGGCGGGAGGGAGTTGCGGCGCACGGAGAATGGGCGGGCGCGCGAGGGGGGAGGGGGGGGAAGAGGGGGGTGGGGTGGGGCGGGGGGGGAGGCGGGGCAGGCAGCGAGGGAGAGAGGGAGGAGCGCGCCTCGTCGACTCCGATACTTTACGTATAAAGTATTATTGTATCCTCTCTCTCCCCTTGCGCTCTCTCCTCCTCTCCCTCTCCTCTCCACACACTAGGAGTACTCCTACCTGCCTAGACTCTGTGTATATTCTCTTCCTCGCCCCGCGCGCGCTCACTTCACTCTCTGGCGAGGGATGTGACAATTATGTACTCTCTCTCTTCAGAAGAGTACTCGCCACAGTCTACACTCGTACACGGCCACCACTGAGAGTAAACACGTCCATAGCCACGGATTCGGGCCGCACATGTTAGACTATGTACTCCCTCCGTGAGAAGCAAGGCACGAAAACAGATCACCCCTGCACGTAATTATTGACAGTGCTCGTCGCTACCACTGGTACAAAATCAACTGGATAATCAACATCTACCATCGATATCTTAATATCCTAGATAGGAAACACGGAACACGTTTTCGTCTGCTCCAACTTCCTGTTTTTACGTTTTACTCTCCATGTTACTACTAGCTACTAGTACGCTTCTAGTACTAGTACTAGAAAGGAGGCCGAAAATTGGCCGCTTTCACCGTGTTTGAACGCCCGTGCTAGGGATGCTAGCCAACATGCTGCTCTATACTGCTCGACAACCCTTTGACTTATAGACTCAGGAACGCCGGGGTGTAGAGCAGTAGAGAACAATATATCAGCATAGTAGTATCAATATCAATACTATTGTCAATAGAGAGAGAGAGTACACAGACAAATAGACTCTGGATGGGGTAGAGAACAATATATCGATGTTTGTATATGTTACCCCCCAGGAGCCAACGCCTCCCGATCTCCGGATAGCTATCGGAGATTGTTCTCTGCGAGAGTCTTATTGGTGTGTAAAGTCTCACTCTATGCGCACATAAAGTATATTGTAGTATTGTAGTAGTATGGATCTACTGTATACTCCAGGGTCTAACTCATAGAGCTGTCGAGCAGCAGAATGTCCCCCCCCCCCCCCCCACTCCCTCCCCTTTTCCCACTCTCCGCCGGCGTCTCCGTGCCCCCGACGTGCCGCCCCACCCCTCTCCTTCTCTCCCTCTCCCTCTCTCCCTCCGCTCTCCCCTCTCTGCCTCTATTGCCCCCGCCTCTCTCTATCCTCTACTCACTCCCAGCTCCCCCCCCCCCCCCCCCGCCCCCTCCCCCCCCCCTCTCCCCCTCTCCCCCTCTCCCTCTCGGCTACGATGAAGCTGCCAGTCGCGGGCCGTAGCGCCGAAATGCCGGCTGCCAACCGCTTCACTGACGGGCCGATGGCGGTGAGAGCCCACTAGTAGAAATCCCCCCGACTCGCCTGCGCCACCGCCCACACAGCATGAACCGCTGCACTTAGAGAGCCCCGGCACGAATGGGGGAGTAGGATGACAGCTGATAGTCGCTCCTGTCAAATGCAGCGGGGAAGGTGTTCACGGGATGGGGGAGGACGAGGGAAGGGCGGGCGGGAAAGGGGGGCGTGTGAAGGATGCGACGCGTTAAACTGCCACCCCTACCGCAGTCGCTGCGCAACTAGTACACCCCCTCTCGCACTGCTCCAAGCTGTGAGCACACCCACTCGCGTAGGTCGCGCCAATGATGGACTTCACCAATCGTTTCTTGCGTTACATGCTGCGACGTATCACGAAACGGTCGACGCTGTATACAGAAATGGTCAACTGCAACTCGATCGTGCATTGCCCACCCTCAGAGCTGCCACGGTTCCTCGAGTACGATCGCGACTCAGAGCACCCGGTTGTCCTGCAGCTCGGCGGCTCTGATCCCAAGACTCTCCGCCGTGCTTGCGCCATTAGCAGAGAGTGGGGCTATGATGCCATCAACTTGAACTGCGGCTGTCCGAGCGACCGCGTTGCGGGTTCTGGGTGCTTTGGTGCTGCGCTAATGCGCGATCCCGTGCTCACGGCAGAGATATGCGAGGCCATGGCGGAAGGCGCCAATGGCGTACCCATCACCGTCAAGTGCCGCATTGGGGTGGCTGACACGGCGGCTGAGGCTCTTGCTGCTGAGCCAGAGGAACTGTTCGACAGCCTCTCCAATTTTGTCGAGACCGTCTCGTCGAGAGGTGGCGTCCGCCATTTCGCCGTGCATGCGAGGCAGGCTGTCCTTGGTGGCTTGTCTCCTGATCAGAACCGCAAGGTGCCCCCACTCAACTATGATGTGGTGCATCGGTTAGCTGTGGCGCGTCCGGACCTATCCTTCTCTCTCAACGGCGGTGTCGAGTGGCCGCAAGAGGCATTCTCATTGTGTGATGGGCTTGCGGCCGCTTCTTGGGTATGGGGGAAGCCGGAGGGCCACGGGCGTACGAGTGATGACACCACTGCCGGCGGCGGGCATATTTCGGGAGTCATGGTCGGTCGTGCCTTCGTTAATCGTCCATGGTCATGGGCAACTGTGGATTCGTCGCTCTACGGCACGCCCGATCCTGCTGTCAACCGACGCGCCTTGCTCCATGACTATGCCATGTACGCAGAGCGCATGGAGGCCACCCACCCCCAGGTGAGACATTTTCTTGCGTCCGAATGGCTAATGAACAATGCATGAGTGCGCCTCGCGCTCAACTTGGCCCCCTCGGCGCCTCTCCTTCACGCCCACCCCCAATACCCAATACTAGCACGCCCTTCCACATGAGTAAATCTCCTGCCGTCGCAACCTGGGCTATGCTCCCGCCAGCAGCAAACGCAGCCACCTTTTTTCACCATTCCTGATCTCTTGCTATTTGCAGCGGATCCGTCGACTTCTCTTGGCACCCACTTTGAATCTCTTCGCCAGCGAGCCCAATGGCAAGAAGTTTCGCGCTGCGCTTGACACTCGTGTCAGAGATGAGTCGCTGTCCTTGCCAAAACTTTTATTGGGTACCGCTGCCGATACCCTACTGCCCGAGACCCTCGACGTGGCGCCGGGATTGGTATGGCACAAGCACAGTCGGACGTACACGACGCCCGAAGAGGCCAAGGAAGCTGGAGGAGCTGCTCTCGTTGCAAGTACCGGTTCGAGAACGCTACAGTCACCACAGGAGTAGATACGCAACACCATCCGATGAGTGCATCTGCATCAAAGGATGCCACTTTACGTCTTCAACCGAGCTGCGTAACATGCTCGTTTGTGCTGGTTTGTGAAACATCGTTGGTTGGGGCCCTTCTATTACACCTCCCATTTTGGGATCACCCACAGAGCAATACGCGAAATGCAGTGCAGCTACAAATTGTTGCAATAATTAGATGACAACAGCAAGGAGGGTCACGAAATCAACACGTGAAACCTCTACTTCTACTGCTAGAATGTGAGCTCTCCCTAGAAGCGGGTTCGGCCAAATTTCTCAAAGAGTTTTCAGATTTTTTTACCTTGATCTAACAGGAGCTAGCAACTCTGCCCGCACGCTCTGCCGAGGCTGCATTGCTTGCGTGCGGGTTGTGCTGCGGGTAGGTGGAGCGTCTCCATACCATGCGACACGCAACACGCTCTATTTTTGGAACGTGCCTTTCCCTTCGGCACCCCCCGCTCTCCTCTCTCCCTCTTCTTTCCGCCCCGCGCGTGGAGGCTTCCAGCCAGGAGCTCCCTTCCTTCCTTTCCTTTCATGCGACCCCAGCGGTTCCCTTCTTTTTCCTTGGCCGGCGAGGTTCGGAGTTTCCCGCGCTCGCCGCTCCCTCTGCCCCTCGCCAGCGCCAGTTGCTCCTTCCCCGCTCCATTAGTTTCCCACCCTTGTTCCTAGAGTCTAGCTAGAGTTCCCGCGCCCCTTCTCTTCCGTTGTTTCCCCCCCCCTCTTCGTCTTTGTTTCTTCGCGCTCTCGCTCGGAAGCTCGGAAGCACCCCCTGGTGTCTGCCCCTCTTGTGTTGCCTCCCTCGCCTCGCCCGACATATTACTCAGCCTAGATTTAGTCCGAGTTGGTTGATCATCGCGGTCTCGATTCTCCTTCACTCTTCCTTTGGCTCGCTCGTTTCTCTCGATTCATGTTTCGCTTTCGATTTCTGAGTTGTGTTTGTTGTCCTTGAAATTGTGTGTGCCCACTCAGTCCGGACGTGCACCCTGATGTGAGACTTGTCTTCAAACCACGCGCTTGCGCTTGCGCAGTAGCGCTTGGTTTAACCCACTGAGAGTGCACGCTCTTTGGGGGGTGAGACAAGGGGTCATCACACCCTTTCACATGTGTTTGATTGTTTCGATTTTTGTCCGTTTGTTCGAGCTTGTTTTGGGCCTGATCACCCCATACTCGCGTGGACGCTCGACTTAAGTCGGGGGGTGTCGCATCCAGAGTATTTTATATACTCTATGCGGATGCGGTGTCTCCATCATGCGTTGTGTGAAGAAAATTGAGTGAGTTTTGTTTTCACCAGTGAGTTGTCTCGAAGTCTCGAAGCTCCGCCGCATTGCACGCCGGATTTGTTCGTTTGTCCTTATTTGTTATTTGTTTCGTTGGTTTGTTTGTGCGATGTTGCGTTAGTTTTCGGAGTTTTCTTGTTGGTGAGTGAGTGATGGGGTGGTGTCTTGTGGGCCCTCGTCGCGATGTAGCGCGCTCCCCCCCCTCTCTCAAGACTTCTCTTCACTCTGTGCCCCTAGCTTCTAGCTTGCCCCGAATGAGACTTGACACGAACAAGCATCCGCTTGATTCGACAACGGTCCGGCGTAATGACAGAGGAGCTTGTTGCGCAAACCCGGAATTTTGCGTACCACTCGACCCCCGGGTTGAAAACGCATCGGTGGGGCATGAGTGCGTAAGGTGTCAGCAATGGTGTCAGCTTGAGCAGCGAGGGTGGCCTCGAGAGCAGCATTCCACGCCGCGCGGAGACGTGCGTACATCGTCTCAGCATATTCACGAATTTCTCGTGGCAGAGGCGGGGTAGTAGGAAGCGGGGCTGGCGGGTCTGCTAGTTGAGCAGGTAGACGTAGCTCAGACCGTAAAGGAGAGCGGCTGGCGAGAGTTGCGTGACGCGATTCGCGGACGCGCGTGTAGTGTGCTCATCAAGAAGAATGGGAGATGGTCAACCCAATGTGCTCCACATTCGTCCGTAGCGCGTGCCATGTTGATTAGCGTTTGTTGTGCCCGTTCGACCAGGCCCACACTCTCGTGGTGATGGGGAGTGCTAGGCCTGAGGTCGGTGCCAGTGCGTTCGGGAATGATACGTGTAAGAGCACTAGCGAGATTGCTGCCGGCATCGGAGCGTAGTTGCCGTGGGACTCCCTGTCGTGCGACAACGTTAGCCATAAAAGCATCGAGCGCGTCAGCGCTAGAAGGGTCGCCGTTGAAGGGGACCGTTTCAATCCAGCGAGTCAGGGAGTCAATAAAGACCAGCAGCAGCTTGTCATAGCCCTGGACGCCCTTAATTAACCCTTAACAAAATCATGCGTCGGCGCCATGGACACCATGTCGCAGTAGACGATATCGAATGGGTAATGGCCGACTTGTGGCCCTTTGGGATCCATCGGCTTGCGGAAGGGCGGCTTGGATAGAGTGCACTCGTGGCACTGGCGCACGTGCGCTGACACGTCAGCGTTGAGACCAGGCCAGTAGTATCGATCGCGAAGGAGACGTGCCATGCGACTATCACCGAGGTGACAAAGGTGATCATGGAATGCTTCTAGGTAGGCGTTGCGTATGGACTTCGGCACGTATAGGCATAAGCGTTCCTCGCCGTCTCTTGTCGGGACTCGACGATAAAGGAGGCCGGACTAGAGCAGGCATAGCTTCGACTCCTTAGCCAGCCAGCTTAGGCGGCGGTAGTCGAGGTCGAAAGTGGGCGGGTCCTCGTCGTCGTGTTGAGCTTGCCGTAGCACCGTGGCTGTGGGCGTGCCGACGTTGAGGTATGAGCAAGATTGATAGAGTCCCGGGTCTCAGAGGCCTGTCTGGCCACTCGCTCTTGACTCTGTAGGCTGGAGGTGGTGGTTGTACGAGAACGAGGAGCGATGGCAGCGACTAGCTGACCACCCCCCTGCTGAGAGGGAGACGTCACCGGCGTCTCAGCACTAGCCGCGACGAAAAAAAAAACTTCTTAATAATCTCGCCGCGCGCGCGACCCTGCACAGTATCTACGCAGCCACGCCCGCTTCCCTTCCCTCCCCCTCCACCTGCCTTGCGGCTCGTCCCCTCGTGCTCTACCTAGGGGCTGGGTGTAGTGGGTTTCCAGTGGCAGACGGTGTGTACCGATTCTCGACGGCCTGGTTCTCACCTTCCTCCTGTGCCATCGGGCTACCGGCTGATGTGTGTTTGTTCCTTGTGCTGGGCGTCAGGCAACTGTGACTGAGGTCTGTCGTCGGTTGGTCGGCTCGCTACTAGCGGCTAGGGGTCGCTTGGTTAGGCAAGACGCTCTGCTATGTTGAGGGCTTTCGCTACCAGAGATAGATTCGTGTTCATTACCAGGGCGCCTTTGTTGTTAGTTGAAAAGACAGGGGCGCTGAGGTCGTGTGGAGATTTGATTTTCGGCTTCCTTCCCTGGGTGGCCTTGCGCGTGCGTGCGGTTGAGAAATCGTCCGGCGGTTCACGACCTCTAACGAGGACCGTGAACCTGCTAAGAACTCTCTCGATAACCGGTACGTGGTGGAAGGTGTGATTTTCAAATTCCACCTTGTAGAAGTCACTAATGATGTATCTCCATGCTATTAGGTAGAGGGCTTTGAGGCTGTCCGGCGTCGGGGAGTTTGGGTACGCAAATAGTCTGTCTTTGAGTTTTTGAGTCGTCGATCTGTCGTTCGCCGGGGTGTATCCCGCTACAGCTTCTACGGTTTGAAATATCGGGAGCGTGGACGGGCATCTAGCTAGGTGCGTCGAGTTCTCTCTGTGTTTCCCGCAGAGCCTACACTTTGTGGTGATTGCCGCTGTGAAACGGTTGCGCGTACCCAGCCTCCTATGTGTAATGTGCTTAAAATGTAGGTGGCACTAGCCGCGACGAGGCGAGAGACCGCGTCAGCGTCGCTATGGTTAGCTCCCGGCTTGTGCTCAACAGTAAAGCGGTACTCCGCTAGCCTCAGAGTCCGGCGCATGAGTCGCGAGGCTGGTCCTCCTTGCTCCTTGAACGGTGTCTTTCATAGTGTGTAGCCAACGTAGAGCCTGATGGTCGATTACAAGCCGGAAATGGCGGCCCCAGAGGTAAGGGCACGAATGCCAAATTGGTAGTATTTGTACTCAGTATTCATGACTACTCTTGTGTTGTAGGTTAGCTTGTTAGCTTTGCCCTCATGTCCTCATGTGACACTAAACAATAGCCGCCCGCCAAGAAGTTCTTTGGAGCTCCGACGACCCCCAGACCGGTTACACTTACACGACCCGCGTCGTCACCGGGAGTCGTGAGCGCGCCAGCGCCAGCGCAGCGCGGGCGGGCGAAGTGTCACACTAGATCTTATAGCTAGTGACAATAATCAAAATGATAACAACGAGCATTAGTGCTGCTTCTCCCACTAGCCTTGTACCAGCACGTCAGGCCACGATGCACATGGCCGCACAGGCATCCAACCAAGGCACAACTAAGTACCTGATTATAACTCCCCTCTGCCGCCTCTCACAGGCAATAACGATCACGTCACGCATTGCCTCTTGGGGTAAAACCCTTGGGATGCTCTCCCCTTACCTGCGACATCCTTAGTAAGTAAAAGCACCTTCCACAACACCCTTACATGTACACACAAAAGAAATTTATTGTACAAGATAAGCCTGCTTACTATGGCCATGATTTTATTTGTCCAAAAAATCCCGAGTACCGAGTAAAACTGCCACCAACACCGCAGGGCAAGAGACGGCCAACAGGACGCGCGCCGTGATCACGGATCGACTTGCGGGATCCCATGCTCCCGTGCGATGCAATACCGTGCGATCGCATGCGAGCTCCCCCGTCTGAATCTCCCTAATCTTCCCAGGGCCACTTGATCTTGGAGGCCCCCGTATCGGAAGGCAGCCGGCGATCGTAGCGCGCCGGGTCGAACGGGTCAGTCGAGGGGGCACGACTGCGGCCTCCGAGGCGTGGCCCCGTATCCGGCTCATCGGCCTGCTCGCCCCAGCCGGAAAAGAGCTCTCCCAACCCCCAGCTCCGGTCATCCGCTTTCTTGGCTCGTGGCGCACTGGCCTTATCCCGCCGGCCAGAGGTGTCGAAGGTCCACCCCTTTTCTGCCATCTGCGTGAGGGCGCGAGTTGTGGCGGCGGGTGCGGAGAAGATCGGTGGGCCGAGTCTCAGGCCCGACACGCCTGCAAAAATGCCCAGCAGCAGCACAGCACGTATCTTGGAGGGAAGGAGAGACCCAGTAGGAGACGAGGTGGGTGCACGAGGCGAGGCGAGCGGCATAGGATGGGTGGATGGGTGGTACGACGGGCAGGACGAGAGGGGAGGATGGGGAAAGGATTGGGAGAGAGAACGTAAAAGAGAGCAGCACGAGGGCGGGAGGTGGGGGGTGGGGGGGGGCGGTTGGCACGAGGGAGGAGGAGAGCGGCTGATGACGGCCGCGGTGGGCGGATGGCCGGGGGGGGGGGCGGGGGGGCGCTGGGCGGGGGGGGGGCGGGGGGGGGAATGGAGGGAGAGGGAGGAGGCGGGCGCTCGAGGGCGATGTGGGGGAGGGGGAGGGGGGGGGGCGGGAGAAGAACAAAACGCTCTTGGAAGGTGGGGGGGGGGGGGGGGGGGAGGGGCGGGAGAGAGATGGCCTCGACGTGGGTGGGGGGGGGAAATGTCGTCAAGCAGGAGAGAGGGGGTGGCTACTGTAAAGTACTCTGTGTGCTTTATTCACCGAACGAGGCCCGGCTTCCTCCTCCCCGCCCCCCCCCCCTTCTTGTACTTTTAAAGCTGCCAGCCAACCTCCCTGGGGGCCGGGCCGGCCGGCTCCCCACCGAGTCCCTCGTCTCCTCCTCAGAAGGAGACGAAGGAGGAGGCGAGACGAAGGACTCGGGCCGCCTCTCTCTCTCTCCGCCCCTCGCCCCCCCCCCCCCCTTCCCCTCTCTCTCTCTCTCCTCTTCTCCTCTTCTTACATCTATCTCGAGAAGGATTGGGCGGGCATGGAGCCCGAGTCGGAGCCAACTCTCGCTCTCTCCGCCCCCCCCCCTTCCCTTCAACAAGACTCCTCCCATCCAGAGCTGGCCCGAGCCGCCCGCCTTCCACTCTCTCTCTCTCTCTCTCTCTCTCTCTCTCTCTCTCTCTCTCTCCGCGCCTCGCCCCTTTCCATATCGAGAGAGCTGGCCCGAGCCGCCCGCCGCTTTTCCCCCTCACCCATATGCAGTCCTCATCGACTCGGCGAGGCGCCGCGGGGGGGAGGGGAGGGGGGGCGGGGGGGCGGGGGGGGGGGGGGAGCGGTCCGGGACCCCCCCCCCCCCGCGCGGGCGGCGGGGCCACGAGGACAGCCCCGGACCCCCCCCCTCCCCCCCTTCCCCCCAACTTCTTGGCGGGCGGCCCCGGCCTCGCAGGACGCACTCCCCTCGTCTCTCTCAATCGCTCTCTCTCTCTCGCTCTCTCTCGTCTCTTCTGTCTTTTTCTCTTCTCTCTTCTCTTCTCGCGCGGGACCCACGCCGCCGCCGTCCCGCGGCTCCGTCCCCGGAGACTTCTCGTCGCTCTCTCGTCGCTCTCTCCCGCAAGATGTCCCTCGAGCGCCTGCTGAGAACCCCCACGCCCCATCGGAGAATTTGAACAACACTCCAGTGGCTTTATAGAACGGATGTCCGCCTCGAGTCAGTGAATCCGAGGAAACCTCCTGTACAAATCACGCGATGTATTATGTGAAGAGGCATCAGATTTGGTGTAGATTGTGTGTAAAGATAGTGGAGCCCGCGTCGGCGGGGGTGGATCATCGTGCCTCGCGGCGATGATGAGGAGAGAGCGAGAGGGGCGGCCTGCCGAGAGAGAGAGAGAGAGAGAGCGAGAGAGAGGTGATGATGGGGGAGGAGAGGGGAAAGGGGGGGGGGGGGGGGGAGGCAGGAAAAAAGAGACTCGAGGACACCTGTACTCTAGAGAAGAGAGGGAGAGAGAGGAGAGAGAGAGAGAGAGAGAGAGAGAGAGAGAGAGAGAGAGAGAGAGGGAGGCCCTTCCCCCCTCGCCGAGTCCTCGTTCCTCCCCGCCCTCCGCCAGGATGAGCCGCTCGCTCACCCTCGCCGCGGCCATGCTCGTCACGCACGCCGTCAGCGCGCACAACGTCATCGAGCTCCACGGCTCCGGCACCACCAACCCCTCGGTGAGAGAGAGGGAAGGGGGAGGGGGGGGGAGGGGGCGGGGACGAGCGAGAGAGACGAGAGAGAGAGAGAGGCCATCGCGCCGCCTTGAACTGCCCTTCGCCTTTCTCCCTCTCGTGATAGTGAGAGCGAGAATCACAGAGATAGAAACAGAGACTGCATGCTGTGAGATGAGAGAGTGCGCGCGCAGATTCTGCCACACCCACCTGCCCTCTTGGTCCCTCCTCGCAGCGCTGGTACTGGGAGATCTTCGACATCATATCAGCTCGCGCCAAGGAGCCACTCCACATGACCTACCGTGCCGTTGGCTCAAGCACGGGCATGCAGGAATTCGTTGGCCCGAACAACAACTACCTCCCGGTGGCGCACTTCGGCTCGGGCGACATCCCCATGTCGGCCTCCCGCTTCCAGGAGCTGATTGACCACAATCGCACGATGCTTCACGTGCCTGTTGCCATCGGCGCAATCGCAGTCTTCCACTCCGTTCCCGAGGGAGATCTCCTGGGCGACCCGCTCGAGCTCAATGCTTGCCTCCTCGCGCGCATCTACTCCGGTGACATCGGCTCCTGGAACCACGCGGACATCGTGGCCATCAACCCAAACTTGGCAAACGTCAACAAGCCAATCAAGGTGGCCCACCGCGTCGAGGGCTCCTCGTCCACATCGGGCTTCACCAGCTACCTCTCGCAAAAATGCCCTGAGAAATGGACCCTGGGTGGTGCCTCGACGTTCTGTGCGCAGGGCTGCGCTAATGATTGGCCGACTGGTGACGGCAAGCAGGGGTCGGGCGGTATGTCGGGCTACCTGGAGGAAGAGCCGTACGCCATCGCATACATTGACTCCGGCCACGGCATCAGTGCTGGGCTCTCTGAAATCGCTCTGCAGAACCATGACGGCGTCTACCTCAAGTCGATCGACGCCGACATTGGCGCAGCCGCCACTGTCGCAATTCAGGATAACGTCTTCCCCTCTGATCCGTCGGCCTCGTTCGCTGATGTGGAGCTGTACGACCTCCCAGGGCCAAGCACGTGGCCCATCACGATGGTGACGTACATCTATCTCCAGAAGAATTGGACGGGCATGGAGCCCGAGTCGGCCGGGCTGCTCGAGGCATTTGTCAAATTCGTCATATCCGACGAGGGCCAAGACCTCGCCGAAGACAACCTCTTTATTAGGATGCCGAGTGCACTTCTGAGCCTCGCTAACGATGCAATCGCCCAGGTTGACCATCCTGCCGGCAGGGTCCAGTTCACGTTCGAAACCTCTACGCTGAAGGAGGCCGGCCAGGAGGATTATGTCATCTCCGCCAAGCGCGAGAGTTTTGCGGATTACGAGCGCAAGGAGCTCAAGGAGACTGTCAAGGAGCTACAGGCTAAAGTCGCTGCGCTAGGCCCTCACTTCGAGATGCACGGCTCTGGCACGACCAACCCATCGGTGCGCACAGCCACCCAACCCCGAGGCGCCTAGCACACCGCCTGGTCGTGGAGCGAGCGCCCCTCTGGTACCCGCTCCTTTAAGTATTGGCTCACTTCGCCCACCCACCTACCTGTCGTGGCAGCGCTGGTTCTGGGAGGCCTTCGATATCCTCACTGCGCGCACCAAGGAGCGCCTCCACATGACCTACCGTGCCGTCGGCTCGAGCACAGGCATGCAAGAGTTTGTGGGACCCAGCAACGGCTACCACGCCCTCGCCGACTTCGGTGCGGGTGACATCCCCATGTCGGCATCGCGCTTCCAGGAGTTGATCGACCATGACCGCCAGATGCTGCATGTTCCCATCGCCGTTGGCGCCATTGGCATCTTCCACTCCATTCCTGAGGCGGAGCTGGGCGGCTCGTCGATTCAGCTCGACCCGTGCCTGCTCGCTCGCATCTACGCTGGGGAGATCGAATACTGGAACCACGCGGATATCCTGGCTGAGAATCCTAACCTCAAGGCTACCTCGCGCATCTATGTCGCGCATCGCGTGGAAGGCTCGTCCTCGACTTCCGGCCTTACCGCCTACCTGACTCAGACGTGCGGCAGTGTTTGGACTTACGGTGCCGCCTCGACGTTCTGTTCCAATGGCTGCGCAGCCGATTGGCCGACCGGCACTGGCCATCAGGGCTCGGGAGGCATGACGACGTATCTCGAGGAGCGGCCCTACGCCATCGCCTACATTGATGCGGGTCATGGCATCGACAACGGCCTCGCCGAGATTTCGCTCAAGAACTTCGACGGAACCTTCCTCAAAGCCTCCGAGGCCGACGTCGGCGCCGCGGCCGTGCAGGGCATCGACACCGACGTATTCCCGACTGAACCGGATGCCAGCTTCGAGGACGTTGATCTCTATAACCTGCCGGGCGCCGATACGTGGCCCATCACGATGATCACCTATATCTACTTGGAGAAGGACTGGAGCGCCAAGAGCCCCGAGACGGCCGCATTGCTCGAGGCCTTCGTCAAGTTCATTATATCTGATGAGGGGCAGGACCTGGCCGAAGAGAACCTCTTCGTCAGAATGCCCTCCGAGCTCGTGGCCCTGGCTCAGAAGGCTCTCGGCATGATAACCTTCCCAAGCGGCATGATCCACTTTACGTGGGAGGCAGACACACTGAAGGAGGACGGCCAGAAAAGTCACGTCATCTCGGCCAAGCGCCAAAACTACGGGGACTACGAGCGCAAGGAATTGATCGACATCATCGAGACGCTCAAGGAGCAGCAAGCGCTGACGCAGACCATCAATGCAGAATTGAGTGCCAAGCACGAGGAATACGATCGTGCAGTCGAGTTTGTGGATAACCAAGCCAACAACAAGGCGGTGCGCTTGCGCCTGTCGGCCCGCGTTGAGCGCGTGCGCGGCGGGCTACCCTCTGTAGGGGGCGGAAGGCGCTGGTCCTCTACGTGTCCCCATGCTGCGTGCCATACTGATCAATATCCCCTTCACCCGATGCAGATGGCAGTCGCTGGCCTGATTCTTGGTCTTCTAGGCATGATCCTTGGCGCGATTGCCCTCTTCGTTGCTCTGTACAAGCGCAACACGATGTCGACGCCTACCTTCACTGCACGTGGAGGCGTCGAGATGAAGTCAGATGAGGTTTAGATTCTGTGCACCAAGCTTTGACCGTGCGAGCCAATGGTGCTGCGTGCGCGTGTCCGCTTGAGCCAGTCAATGAAGCGGGGAGGCCACTCGGCCAGATAGCGCAAGCGATCGACGTATGTATCGTGCAAGGCCACCGGCCCCGCGTTGGCCACGGTTACGTCGGCGCATGCGCAAAAATAAATTCAATGTATGAGCATGAAATTAAAATTTTTTAGTATTCGCACCTCGCACGACGTGGCTCTAATAACTAATAATAATCATTAATGTTAGCTATCCTAGCCAACCACTACCACTAGCTAATTGGACACAACTTTTCCGTCCCGGAATCCCGCCATGCCTGACGAGCCGGGTGTCCGAGTGCTACCGAGGGGAGGGGGCACTGCCCCCTCCCCTCGATATTTGTCCTCCCCCCAGTGCACGCACCGACCCTGCGCACCCCAGCACGCCCTCTGCCCTCGAGTCTACGCTGACGCTGGGGGGAAACCCCTTTCGGGTAAAAACAACGCGGGGGGGGGGGGGGGGGCACTCGTGAATAGGAAAAAAATTCTTGAAGATGTCCGCTATGCTACTATCGGTTGCGCAAACGCGTAGTCTTAAGTCTTAAAGACTACCGTGTAGCGTGTAGAGGTTGCAACGTTATTGCAACCTCAGGTTGGGCGTTATTTTTTACAAATGCCCCCGTGAAATGGATATAAAAATTTAAGGACAATACCCCCCCCCCCTTCCCCGTTCGGCTAAGTCGCGTTCCGTCGAAAGAGGACCAGGCGGTTGTTTTGCTTTCACTCAGGAGCGAGAGGAAAGAGGAACCGTGTACCCTGGGCCCTTGGGGTGAGCCATGAGCAGCTCCTCCTTCTTTAACGAGCCTCAGCCGGAGATCATTAACCCCAGCCGGAGACCATAAACAGCTACATTGTCATTGCCAAAGTTGCATTTGTCAATGCGATTGTTAATTGTCTAGGAACAAGTAATGGCACTCACACTCACTCTCATAAACATAGGGGATAGGCTACTACAGCTGCTTGGCGCCCCACTGTCTGGCCACCGCCGCCTCCTCTGTCTTCCGCCTGCGGCTTCGCACCTGCGCTCGCATCTCCGCCTCCGCTTCTTCTTCAGCCAAGGCGGCATGGCTCGACTCGTATGTGACGCGGAGCCGCGCCATCTTGCGCGCTCGCGCGCTCGCATCACCTCCGCGGAATCATGCGAGGAGGGCGAGGAAGGGCCACGCCACACGGGGGGCTAAGAAGAAGAAAAAATCTTCTTAAAAATTCCCGCTACATACGCGGCGTGAGGCAGCTTGCTAGTGTACCTCCCTACTACCCAACCTTAACCCCTAACAACCCCCTTCCCCTTCCCCAGTTCCCTCTTTAGCGGAGAAGCTGGTTCCAGGGAGGCCGCGCGCGCTGCTTCGGCCGGGAGTTGGAGAGAAAAAAAAATCTTCTTAAAAAACCCCGCTACGTGTGCGGTGTGAGGCAGTGTGCTAGTGTACCTCCCTACTACCCAACCTTAACCCCTAACAACCCCCTCCCCCTTCCCCAGTTCCCTCATTAGCGGAGAAGCTGGTTCCGGGGAGGCCGCGCGCGCTGCTTCGGCCAGGAGTTGGAGAGAAGGGGGCGGGAGAATGTGGCTCGTCTCTTGATCGAGTTTCGACTCGGATTTTCTCGTTTGTATAACGCGAGATCTTTATTGGTTTCCGGTGTCCGGTGTGGTTCCTATTAAGAGATTTGGCTACCCTAGGTGATGTTCCTTACTTATGTCCGTCCAGGCCTCTCGCCGCCTGCAAGAGGTCCTCTGATGCTGTCCCTTGCGTCGCTGAGATGTAGAGGTGCCAGCGGGCCGAGTGGGCCACCTTGGACACGAAGGTTCCGGATTCTCCCTCGAGCTTCATGCGCTTGCGGTTGCCTTTGAGGAAGGTGAAGCCGTTGCTTTCGATCGTCGATCGCTTTGACGATGGCGCTTAAGGTGATTTAAGACACTTGAGCGAGGCCCTCTGCGTCGATGACCACGTGGGCCGCTACATCTTGCAGCGCGTCGTACAGTGCCTTGCGGGACGAGGTGCCCTTTTTGTTGATCTTTTCGTCGATCTCGACTCGATCTTGGTGCGAACGGCTATGTCCGTACCTTGATTGCGGATGTTCGTTTGCTCTCCGTACTTTGCCTGGAATTGTTGCGCGCAATCCTCATTGATTGCGATGTGCCAGGGGCCCCTATTTGAGCGGGCCCAAAAGTCTGGCTCGGGGTCCACGCCCTCGAGCTCAAGGAGTAGTTCAACGATGGCGGCATAGACCGCCATTTCGTTGAGTACGAGGTCCCCGTTCTGATGGAATGAGAGGTCGAAACTGGCGTCTGAGTCTCTCATTTCGTCCTCTTCTTCTTGGTCTGGGTCCTCTGTGCCAAGGGTGAGTAGGGCTAGGGCCAGTCGTGACTTGTAGGGAGGCTGCTGAGGAGTATAGGGTGAGAGGCTGCGGGGTGGGATGGTGAGTGCTGATGTTGCCTGGCCTGCTCTGGGGTTCCAGAGTTGTGTGTTGTGTGTTGTGCGTGTTTTTGAGGTGTCTTGTCAAGTAGTTGTGCCCATAAGGGCCGCCTTGTCTCGGGTCGCGCTGCCGTGGCAGCGCGGCCGTCGCCAGGGCGGGAGGGGCCTCTGCCATAAGGCATGCCCAATGGAGGGGTGGCCCTGTGGGCCTGTTCGTGTTCTGCTGGTGTCTGCAGCCAGCTGTCCCCCATGCGGGGGGCCAGCATGGCTGCCATGGGTGGTGTGGCCGGGGCCACGGGCCGTGTGGCGCGACCGGGGTCGCACGCACCTGCTCGGCCTCAGCGGGCGGACGCGGTCGCTTCGACAGCGACTGCTCCATGGGGGCTGGGGGGCCGCCCTCAGCGGGGGGCCCGAAGGAGAGGGGGGGAGCGGCGGCGCGCTCCATGGGAACTGACTATAAAGTTAGTTGGACCCCTCGTGGAAGAAGGTCTCGGGAAGGTGTTCTATGTATTGCCCGCATTCTTCTTGAGTGTAAGGCTCGGTGAATTTGTCGTCCTTGTATACGTTGTGCGGGTTAGCAGGGCAGTGTGCTGCTCCTTGCAAGCCATTAGGCATGCCAGGAGGATGGGTGGTTCCTCCCCCACGGCAGGGGAGGAGTGGAGAGAGGGGGGGCTCGTGCCCCCCCATGTGTGAACCAAGTATAAACTTAGTGGCTGCACAACCCGAGCCCCTAAGTAGCGCACAAGCGGGAGGAGCCGAAAGCCGAAAGGCAGGTTGGGGGTTGGGGGGGAAAGTTAGGGACGGGGTCGTGGCTACAAAGCACAAAGCTGGGTCCCAAAGCCGCGCGCGAGGCGAGAACTTCAAAATGTGTTTTTGTGCTACTACGACGACTTGCTGAACCGCCAGTGTGCGGCCTAGGAGCAGCGTAGCTGCAGCTTTGTGGAGGCCAAGGGCAAGGGAGCCATAAGCAAACAGAAACACATTATTTGGCGAGCAGTCACTGTTGCGTCCAACCACTTGCATGATTCGCAGCTGACATTTGATTCAGCTGCTTCGTGAGTGCTCGGCCACAAGTCAAATGGGACGATCGAGGGTCCACTACTAAAGTAGTGGCGGCCATGCTCCCACGAGGTGAAGAGGTTGCTGTACTTGACCTCAAAAGACAAGTGGCCGTTAGACGCTCACACGTGATCGGCGGCGCTGACATGTTGCATGATTACTTCCGGAAATCACGCACCCAGCTGCCTTTCTAGCGCCGCTTGTTCAAGCTCCTTCCGCACTTGTTGCACCGACGGGTGATCCCGGAGCTCGGCTGCACAAGCAAACTGCTCCAACACCTTGAAAGTTGTACTCTTCGGCTTCGACTCCTTTTCCTCGTCCGAACCGTTTTCGTTCTCGGCAGTCTCAATGGCGTTCGTCAGTAATTGCTGGGCGACTTGGAGGCGCTGCTGAACAGCCTGATCAATGACACGAATGTAGTCGGTCAAAGTGTCGGCCCGGCAACCCTTCAAGTTGAATAGGCCGCCATCGTCGGCGGGCGCAACACAGCCAAGGTGATCGAAGATAAGCTGCACGGGCTTGCACAGCGCCGAAAGAAGGGCGTCATGGGTCTCAATGCTGGCGGCGATACCATCAATTTGACCTGCCACGCGCGCTTGCAGCACGCTAGATTTCGCTGAAGAGTTGCTCTCTGCTTCACGGATCCGCATCAGCTCCGCAAATTGCTCCTCATAATCGGCGATGTCCGCCTCAAGCACTTGGGCCTGAGCCTCCTGCATCTCGACGAAGCTGAGGAGAGAAGTATTTCGCTCGTCATTCTTAAGAGATGCACTGATCAACTGATGGACTGCCTCGTTGCTGCATGGGTTGTTCGGGTCTGAGTCAAGGCCCACCGCGTACAGCAACCGTGCGAACTCTGCTTCCATTCCTTGGACCTGGTTTTTCAAATAGGCCAGATTGGTTTCGCGTTTCTGCACGATGTCTCGCTTTTGCTTGAGTGCACGAAATTCAGCCCGCTTCTCTACCTCACGATCGTGTTCGTCTGCGTCTTGGCCGCGTTGAATCGAGGCATCCAGTTCCTCGATCTGCTCGTCCAAGGCGGCAAGCTTCTTCTCATAATCACGCAATTCATACCCATGATCGAACTGTGAACGCCTCAGCCGCGCCTCGAACTTCTCCTTCTCGTCCAACGAGGCGTGCGCTGATTGCCCGAAGTGCTTCATGTCATTTATCATAGATGTTTCCCGCTCGTTGGCGCTCCGCATACTGCGAAGGAAGTCTGCTCGCCCCTTGCGCAACTTGTTGATGATTGCCATCAGCTCTCGATTCACGCGGTCAGCCTCCGAGACCCGGGCCTCGTTGACTTCCAGCGTGCGCGTCAGCCGCGCCTTTTCTTTTGTCAGTCTGGTAAGTGTGGTCCGTGCAGTCGTAGCCCCGCCCCCGCTGCCGCTCAGCGCCTGCTGCATGCGCGCATATTCATCACGAACTTCAGCCTCACGTTGGCTCAAGAGTTGCGTTTGCAGCTGAAGCTCCGAAATGGCGTCCTGGTAGAAGTAGAGCTTGCGCTCTCTGTCCTTCCCGGCAGCGACCATCGAGGACAGGCCGCCATCCGATCCCTCATCGTTCAGCCTGGCTGTTTTTGTCACCCGAGCCATGCGAATACTAGAGCCACCTAAAGGAATTGCTCGAGAGGACGAAGGTGGCGATGCGTCTTGAGCAGACGGAAGAGGAGCAGTCCTCGAAAGCCCGTCAGGATCACGCTTGATGCTCTGAGAACGCCACCTCACTCGCTCCAACATTTCCTCCTTCCACAACGGAACTTTATCGTTACTGTGGAGTTTCCCCATCATGGTGTTCAGATACGAAGACTGGCGGTGTTGGTGCTTGTGGGGAGGGCTTCTAGTCTCATGTAGGCTTGATGTGGGTGCTGCCGCCGGCAGTAGAGTCCGTGGGTTTGGGGAGCGGGAGCGTGGATTAGCGTGCTCCGCTGCACCATCTCGTGACAGCTTGCCTCTCCTAGATAGAGGCGGCTCACCGCCTGCCTCAGGGCCCAAACGTGCAGGGTCTGCAACTGACAGCCGACGGCTAGTGCGAGATGATCGCTTGAGTTCCTGCAAGAGAAGCCAGCGCAGAGATCTTTATGAGGGTCGCACTGAGGGGTGGAAACAAGCCCAGCGCAAAAGGGAGTAAATACTGCGTCACAAGGGCCGCTCCACCTGCAAAGCTTTCATGATAGCATTTTGATCTGAATGCTTCACCTTCCACTCCGCGAGCAACTCCCTGGTCAGGCCAAGCAGGGCCTGCCCGTCAATGCCCTGCACGAGGAAGGTGTGAGCGTATTCATCCATCCCCTGAGAGCGGCAGATCAGCGTATATCTGTCTGAGTACGTCCGAAAGAACAAGCAGGCCCATGCATTGACGGGGCTCGCCTTTGACAGCGGCTGAGGGCTGTCTCGCCTGCGCCTCGAGCCATTCCACCACTGCGTCAGCGGTCCACTCTGATGGACTGGACGAAGGCAGAGCGAAGCCTCCAGCTCCGTGGCCGACACTGCCCACATTCCGCGGCGAGATGGGGGGCAGGGATGGCATCCGGCCTCTCTCGCACGCTCGCTGCCCCTCGGAGATGCAGACTCGACTGCACGGCGCTGCGCAGGGCGGCGACAGAGAGAGCGACAGCGGCGAGCCAAACAGCCCACAAGCCGCAAGAGTCCGTTTCGCTTCTAGGGTGACCCCCTCGGTATAAGTCCGTGCAACAACAATGTGGCGGGAGAGCGGGAGAGCGACCCCGTTGGAAATTGTATTGTAAGAGAACTTGTTGGCTAGCATCCCTAGATCCCTAGCCAAAAACACCGGACACCGGACGAGCCATGCATCAACCGCGCACACCCCCATCGCGGGGGAGGGGCTCCGTTGCCGATGAGGCACGGTCCCTCAGCACTAGGATTAAGATTAAACTAGGACAACAAAAGAAAACTCTGACACTCTCCCATCGCCGAAGGCGAATCCCTCTTTCCTCTTTCCCATCCGACGTCATTCCCAATGAACAATGAAAGGTACAAGCATACGCCAAGGCTGGATCGAGCTCAAGCGAGATGACGCATAGGCCGACGAAAAAATCTCATTAGCTAATGTCATTAGGCATTAGGCATTAGGCCGATGATGTCAGCAACCATGGAAAGAGATTGAGATTGAAACAAACGACCGTAGACAGTAGAGCTTGAACGCTAGACGCTAGAATGATCCGAGCGACTTGTTGCGGGGGCGCGGCGCGAAAAGTAAAATTTGAAATGACAAGTCCTATTTATAAGTAGCATGTACACAAGACACAAGTACTACTAAGTACTAAGTGCTTTAATTTTAATACAAGGTGTTGGCCCATGCACAGGGTCAACACCAACACTTGATTTTTGGGGGCTGGGCCAACACATGATATGTCTAGGTGTTAGTGGCCAAAATCCTGGGCTAATGTTGGTCCCGGCCCTTTGGTGCCCACGTGTCCTCGGGTATTTGGAGTTTTCCCTCCCATTTGGTAGGTTCTGCGAGGCGTTTGCGTTTGCGGTCCGATCGTTTGAAAGCCTCAGTCATCAGTCAGATGTTCCACTCCGGTGCCGTCTAGCTAGTGTGTATTCGTCTGCTAACGGGTATTCGAGCCTCTTGTTGGATTTGTAGCTTTCTCCCCATTGTGCCAGCGGGGATGTGTCCAGGTTCGCGGGGGCACTGGGCAGTCTCCCTCCGATTGCATCGGTGTGCCTAGGTATGAAAGCTCAGCTTCATACATACCATATGCCTTTAATTTTTGCGTAATAGTATAATAGTCCCCGTCTTGCGTTATGCATATTTCGGGAGGCGGTTCCTTCGGGCTGGTTTAGTCTCCGGCTTCGCGCCGAGGAGGCGTGTTTTCTCTCTCGGGCTCGTGTTTTCTAGCGTTGCCATTATCGTCGTGGCGTGGGTTACTATTGTGTCCCATGACTCTAAGAATTTGTCCCTTGGGATGTATTCTCACTGGAAGTGTATGTACGTGTCGTTGTTTTTTAAGCATTGTGCGCATTCCTCGCTAGTGTATGGCGACGTCGCGCTATAGTCCCTGAACACATTATGTATGGTATTACATTCAATCAAGCTTGTTCCATGTTCCATAGCATCGCCCACGTGGGGTTTAGTTTGGGACCAGGGTGCGTCGGGCTGCCCCACATGCGTTGTGAGAGGAGGCCTTCCCTACTAGTGTTTAGGGATGTGAGTTCGAGTTTACGGATGTTGTTCAGCGCTTGCTTCCAGAACTTTGGGAGTTTGCTTCTGCCTGTTATGCCGTTGGTTAATTTGTTCGTGGGGGTCGTCGATAGAATCGCCGCCCTCCCCAGGTTCGTGCGGCGTGCGGCAGAACCAAGCGTCGAGCACTTGTTTCCATTGTGCTTGTTGCGCGTCTAGGTAGTTTAAGATCCATTTGGCTTGCAGTGCCTTAATGTGGTTATCCCAGTCTAGAAGGCCCAGCCCCAGGTGGCAGGTGGGGTCCTTTTTCGGATGCGTCTTTTTAGTGGGAGTTCGGGGTGTTTGATCCATTGCAGCTGTGCGACTCTGGTGATGTCGGAAACCGTAATCGCACGGCCCTGGCCCCCGAGGGGAATTGGAGCCTGAGGGGGAGGGCACGTGGCACGAGGCACCTCCCCATGTGAATGTGAACCACAAGTTATAAATGAATAAATCTCCTATACTTTCACACAAAAAAAACAAAAATTCGAACATCTCATCAAAGTGTTCCATAGTCAGTACTCGAGTAATGTGTATAACATTAATTTATTTATTTATTATCAATACTCGAGTAATGTGTTCGTGACGTGTAAGTGTAAGTAACGTGTAACGAGTAAGTGTAAGCAAGGTGGCAAGGTGTAGCGTGTAGTACATACTACATACTCATACTATGAGCTATGAGTCCTTCATCGACGATGCATCAATATCAACGATGCCACTGGAAAAATCACACCATGAACAATGGGTTACGGCACGGACGCATCACTCAGTGACTTGATGGGTCGTTTTCTCATCAGCAGCTCCGCTCTAGGCCTTCATTTTGTTAGACTTGCCCCTCAACTCGCGCGCACTTAACCCTGGCTTGGCGGGCCACGAAGCAAGTGCTTCAGGCGTTAACTGAGCCTCAACCTCGTGATATCGAGGCCGTTGTGCCCCCTCCTCGTCGTATAAGTACACATATGCCTTCTTGAAATCAGACTGCTTTATCCTGAGAACGGTGAGGTGCATCGCGCGCTATAGGAGCTCGCCCAGCGTTGTGCATACCCTCCCACATGCAGCATACCTCCTCATCGGGTTTTTGGGATTGGCCTTCGTGTCGCCGATGTAGTTTGCGGTGTGCACCTTGGTGACCGGGATGCCATAGAGCTTGCGCAAGTATTCAGCGATCTCAATCTTGTTCATCTTCGGCGAGACGAGGAACTGGAGGACGGGCCGCTTGAGCCACTCGGCCGTGTGCAAGCTAGGCTCGCGCACGTGGCGGACGACCCAGTTGGGGAAGAGGCGGACGGCACTTCTGCGCGTTTGAACGTGCCAAATCGCTCAGCAGCCAGCCGCGCCCATCGCGCTGCGGCGTTGGAGGAGCACATACCTGGAACTCATCGCGCGTGCCGCGCCTCCGCCGCCGCGCAGCTCCTCTCTCTCTCTGCGCGATCGATGGTTTGTTTTTTTACTCTACTTATGAGGCTGGCGACTAACAGTTAGCTCTAGAGTACACTTGACATCGCACTGACGCACTGTCTGACTACTACTGACTATCTTTATACTTTTTTAAAAACCCATTACAATTCTCGCCTCGCGCGTGGTCGTGTGCTTCTGCTATGCTACCACGCCACCATTCCTTCATTTCCCCTCTCCAACCTGTCTTCCGGCGGCACTCCCCTTCCCCTCGTGCGCTACTACTTACTACTTACTACTTATGTCTTAGGTAAGGCGTAAGGTGTAAGGTGGTCAAACAGGGCTTTTAACTTCTAAGGGTGAAAATTGAAAATTCACAATTCACCAAGTCAAGATTGAGGTTTTATCACAAGATCTTACGGTATGCTACTGGTAACGGGTATACTAGGCAGAATCTAATGAGAAATGAGAAATATGAACGTACATTTTCGACGCCACATTTCAACACATAGACATAGGACATAGACCCAAAAACGTTTTACACGTTTACGCCCTAGATGAAAAAAACAGAGGGGGGGCGTGTAAAAACAATAAAAACAGTCTATTTTTGGCCCTCAACCCTCAAAGAAAAATAGACAAAAACAGTCCCAAAACAGTACCGGGGGGGGCTCTCTAACCTCTAATGAAGTCCTGCCGGGCGAGGGCGCTCGGTCGGGTGCGCTCTCTCTCCATCTCCCCCCCCTCGCTCTCGCTCTCCCTTCTCCCTTTCTCTTTCTCGCTCTCGTTCCCCCCCCTCGCTCTCTCTCTCCCCCTGCTCGCTCTCGCTCTCTCCTTCGCTCTCCTTCGCTCTCCCCTCTCCCCCGCTCTCCCTCTCGCTCCCTCCACCTCCCTCTCTCTCACCGCCTCTCTCTCACTGCCTCTCTCTCGCTGCCTCGCTGCCTCGCTGCCTCGCTGCCTCGCAGCCTCGCTCTCGCTCCTGCGCCCTTGCTCCCACGCTCGCTCTCCCCTCTCCACCTCTCCACTCTCCACTCTCTCGCTCTCCCCTCTCTCGCTCGCCCCCCCCCCCCCTCCCCCCCCTCCCTCCCGGGCCACGGTCACGGTGCGCGCTGGGGGCATGCCCAATGGCAATGGACTTCTCTTGCTTCATGTCTGGTGTGTGCTGGTTGTGACCTGCAGCCTGCTGCCCTCCATGGGGGGGGGCCAGCATGGATGCTGGAGGTGGTGTGGCCGGGGCCACGGGCCGTGTGGCGCGATGGGGATCGCGCTCACCTGCTTGGCCTCTGCGGGAGGACGCGGTCGCTTCGCCTGCGACTGCTACATGGGCAATGGAAGGGCGCCCGCGGCGGGGTGCCCGAATGAGAGAGGGGGCGCGTCGGCGCGCTCCATGGCAACCAAGTACCAAGTATAAACTTAGTTGAGATTAGCGAAAAGGACGAGTAGTGGTGCTATTGCTGCTGCAACAAAATGCAACAAGGAGTGGAAGTTGGGGAATGGGGATGGGCGGGATCGGCAACGCCGCAGACCTCACGTTCAATCAATCACAAAAGAGCAAGTGGAGTGACAAAGCAAGGGAAGAGGAGACTGTGATCGTGACCATTGGTAGGCATCATCCTCAGCAAAGAGCAGAAGGAAGACAAGCGACGCATACAAGTGCGTGGCAGAGCATGGGGGAAGCCTGGCTATAGCCTCGCCATCACTCCAAGAAGACTAGGAACATCACCGCCCTCTCGATTTCGAAAGTAGACTGACTATGTCCCGGTGGTTTGAATGCAGACCGGTCACGTCCCAATGAGCAGGGCTAGGGGCACGCGAAGAGAAGGCTGCCAGAGGGAGGCGCTCTCTGTACGAGGCGTGTGGCTTTGGCTACAAAGCCGGTCTGAATCGTCTGTGGTACGTCGATTCCACCGACGTGAGGCTTCCCCTCCTTAGCTTACACAGAGATGGCGACGGCGATAGATAGCGTAGGAGCTGAGCTCCGTGGCGAGTATTGAGCAGAGAGCCATGATGGGTGCGATTGGTGAAACCGTCATCCTCGCCCATGCGGGCAGGCCTCGCCCATGTGGGCAGGCGCCTTTAACAAGCCGTTGGCTTGGCCGGCACATGGACGGCAGAATGCTGTCACCTCGCATGCGGGTCCATTCCACGCCGACGTTGCCCCGCCGCCCTCAAGTTTGAGTACGAGGCGCTGATTGGCCGGAAGGCCTCATCGCGCACTAGCACGGCGAGCGGCGGCTGAATCAGAGGCCAGAGCAGCCAGCGGATGGGTGGGGTGGAGAGTAGGACCACAACGGTGAGCGAGAGCGGTAGGACGAGCGAGGTGACCGCCCAGCCGTCGGTTGCTGGCGACCAAACGTTGACTTCGCGCCCTGACATAGATGTAAGATGGCGGAAGGCTTGCTTCATCACGAACGCGTTGGTGATCACAAGAGGATGCAACAGATAGACGAACATGGACATGTGGCCCGGGATCGACCAGGGCCCGGGGGCGCGAGGAAGCAACGCAAAGAAGCCCCCAATGAGCGGCACCGACCATGCGTAAAACATCAGTCGCAGTAGCAGCGCGTCCGCGCTCACGCAGAGGTCTGGCGTGGCATTAGGCACGTATCCATTCATGCAGTCGTAGGCTGACGTGACGTTGGCGAAGATTGTGTTGAATGATGGCCCCCCGCGGAAAGAGCGATTGGTGTACGAGAAGAGCAGGGCCACAGCCGTGACGCCCACGAAGGTCAGCGCGAAGAAGCCGCGCACCGCAGGATGGGCAATCTGATGCCAGATAGCCGACGGCAGGGCGTGGCCGACGAGGAAGAAGGGTAGAAATGAGAAGAGGTTCTGGTAATTGAGGCCCAGGTCGATGTAGAGCGCCGCGTTGGCGATGATGAAGCTGCTGAAAATCGGCGCGCGCAGACGAGACACAGCGGGTAGAAGCAGCCGCCACAGTGCAAGGGCGAGAAGGAACCACGTGACGACCTGCGACTGCGGCTGGAAGATCTGTAGCGGCAATGCACGGAATTCGAAACCTGCCAGCCGGTAAGCCATCATGTTGTTGAGGTGGTAAAGGGTCTGGAAGATGGCATAGGTTGCAACTAGCTGGCAAAGCTCGTATGCGCGGCGCGGCGTCAGGTCGGCGCGCGAGAGGTAACCCGAGATGAGGCAGAATGACGGCATGACGACAGGCTTGAGCACGCAGAGTACGCCTGACCAAAGCGGGATCGGCCCCTCGGGTCGGTCGGCGCTTGTGTACACGACAGTGGAGTGATAAACCACCACAAGGAAGATGAGCGCTGCCTTGGCGTTGTCGAGGAGAGGCAGCCTCTCCCTCTGCCGCTCAGTCGGCCTGGCGGGCGGCGCGAGCGAGATGTGGAGCGAGTGGTCGTACTCTGCCTCCCAGCTGGCACCATCCGACGAAGCAGAGCTGCTGCAACCCTTTGCGCCCTCACTCCTCACCTCCGACCCTTGGCTCTCCCTCACTCCCACCCCACCGGCCTCCCTCCCTTTGTCTCGGTTACCCTCACTCTGCAGGCCACTCTCCGTCTGCGCGGCGAGCGAAATGCGCGCGGGCGTAGGCTGTAGCGTACTCGGCAGGAGCGGTGCGCCGAGGCTCTGCGCCGCGCCGCGCGCCCAGCCCAGTGAGGAGAGTAGCTCGTCGAGGTAGTGAGCCATGCCACCCCTCACTCTTGCGCAAGCAAGAGAGCGAGAAGCGAGAGGGAGGGAGGGAGGGAGGGAGGAGAGGGGACAGGGGGAAGGGGCGAGGGGGAAGGGGAGAGGGGAGACGGAGGAGAGAGGAGACAGAGGGGAGAGAGGGGAGAGGGGGAGAAAGAGGGGAGAGAGGGGAGAGAGGGGAGGGGGAAGAGGAGGAAGAGGGAGAGGGGAGAGAGTGCGAGGAGCGCGCTCGATTCCCCTTCCTATGAAAGAGTACTCGGCGTATCTAAATGATAGCACCTTAGTCCTTCCCCCCGGTATCTTTTAATCCTGGCTGACCCTCCCCTTGCCCCAAGGCACTCGGCCACTCGGCCTCTTAGCCTTGGGTATGAAGGGATATAGAATGTAGAAGGGATGACGAAGGGCGAAGGGTGTTGAGGCAGCTGCCAGCACACCAAGAGCTTCAGTTGCACACCTCCTCAGCCTCGATGGCGTTCGGCCGCCGAGTGGTTTTGGCCTAAAACGACGTGTTCGTGTGGGATTGTGCCATGTCCATGTCCGTGGAGTGGTTTCATGACGTGTGCTTGTGGGAATCTGAAGAGAGGGGTGTGGGGTGTGCGGTGTGCAAGAAGAGAGAGTGTGTACAGCTTCGAAGGGGCGCAAATCCTAGATGGGAAATACGTATACTTACTGTATTTGGCCAGTCGTTGGCCAGAGGCCAAATGCATGTGTATTTGCTGGCTGTATTTGAAGCGCATCCTGGGTTGTAGGCCTCGAATGTATTTGAAATGTATTTGGCCGGAGGTCAAACACTTATGTATTTGGCTGTATTTGCAGGTCCCAACACCGTATTTCCGCCCTACATGTGAAACACAGTCAAACTTAGAAATAAAACAGCAAAAACGACAATATATGTTTTCTGCCGTCGAAAAAAACTTAAAACAGAGAAAAAAAGTGTAAAAAACAAATGTGCGGGGTAGGGGGGCCGCCCGAAATAAAACAGCGAAAAACATATGTTTTGGGCCTCCGAAAAAAACACTGTTCCTGTGTTTCACATGTCACATGTAGGCGTATTTCCCTATTTCCCATCTAGCATCTAGCATCTAGGGCGCAAATTCTGCTATCTGTTGTGCTGGTAGAGGCTCAGCGGCTGAGCTCGGTCGTGAGAGTGATATAAGATATCAAGTGTTTGTGAGCCGGCCGGAGGCGGCGGGGCTGGTGCATGAAGCTCATGGTTTCGCGTGCATGTGTCGTACAAAATATGAAATATGTCACTGTGAGTCACTTCCTCCACCATTTTTGAAAAACCTACATGTAGGCGCAAGCGCAAGACGCAAGACATCACAGTGGGCAACTTTCCCCCAGTTGGAGCGACCTCTAGATGTCTTAGGGTCAACATGCTTTTTACCCCATAGAAATGGGGCTTATCCATGAAGCGGCAGCCTCTACTCTAGACTCTAGAGTTCTACTCTACTCTAGAGCTAGAGAAGAGCTGTAGGGAGAGTACCTGCACAATAGTGTAGTAAACGAGTAAACATGCTCCCCACTCCCGGCGGCGGATCCTGGCGGTAGAAGAGATGCTCCCCCCCCCCCCCCCCCCCCCCCCCCTCCCCCTCCCCCGCCGCCGCCGCCGCCGCCGGGCATCGCGAGGACAGAGAAGAGGGGAGGGAGGGAGGGAGGGAGGGGGAGAGAGGGGGGGGGGGGGGGGGGCGCCTCTCGCCTCTTCCACAGGAATGAGAAGAGTATGACTAGGCTCTCTATCTAAAGAAGACGAGGGAGAGCAGAAGAAGGGAGTGAGAGAGGGGCACGCGGAGCAGGAGGTCCGGGGAGGCAAGAGAGGCGCGGCAGTCGCGCTCTCTCCCTCCCTTCTCTCTCCCTCCCTCCCTCCCTTCCAACCTCCACCCCAATCCCTCCCTTCCCCCTTCCTCCCCCCTTCTCTCCCTCCCTCACTCCCTCCCTCACTCCCTCGCGTCTCCCTCCCTCCCTCTCTCTCTCCCCCCCCCCCCCTCTCTCCCTCTCCCCGCCGCCACGTGGCGCCTCATCGCCGCTCTGGCGCTGCTCAGCTCGACCGAGGCTGCCATGCCCGACAGACTCTCACCGCGCACATCTCCCACACGTCGCCGTCCGCCACGCCATGCAGACGTCGAGGTTGCGCCGCTGCTGCCCGCAAAACCGGCAGATGAGGCCAAGGACGCCTCCAAGCCGGCAAGCATCCGCGCGGACCTGCCTGCAATCGCTCTCCTCCTGCTGCTCTACACGCTCCAGGGCGTTCCGCTCGGCCTCTCCGGCTCGCTCCCCATGCTCTTCCAGGAGCGGGGGGTCACCACGATGGAACAGGCCGCTTTCTCGACAGTCGCCTACCCCTTCGCGTTCAAGCTGCTGTGGGCGCCTCTTGTCGACTCGATCTACGTGCCCAAGTTTGGCCGGCGCAAGACGTGGATTGTCCCCGCACAGGCGCTTATCGGGCTGCTCCTCCTCACATCGAGCAGGTACGTCGACGGGCTGCTCGGGCCGGTCGGCGGCGGTGGCTCAAACGTGCGTGTACTGACCGGTCTCTTCTTTTTCTTCCACGCGCTCGCCGCCACACAAGACATCGCCGTCGACGGGCTGGCCCTCACGGTCCTCTCCGAGCGGAATAAGGAGTTGGGCGCCACGTGCAATGCGATCGGTCAGACGCTTGGCTTCTTCATGGCTTATGTTGGCTTCCTCGCCCTCAACGCATATGGCCTCGCATCGCTGGGTGGGTTCATGGCATTCTGGGGCTGGCTGTTCCTCGCGTCGACGCTGTGGGTCCTCGCAGTGCGTAATGATGAGTATGAAGCGTTGCCGGGCAGCGCCTCGTCCCAACTTGTGTCCGCTTACAAGGAGATGCTGCTGGTCATTCAGCTCCCTGCTGTCAAGTCTCTCGCACTTGTGCTCCTTACGTGCAAGGCGCCCTTGGCCGCCTTCGACATGCTGGTGCCGCTCGAGCTGCAAGCGAGCGGCGTGCCAAAGGAGATGCTGGCCATGCTCACCACGCTGCTATTGCCGGTCAGCATGGCGGCACAAGCATACGTCTCGCGGGAATTCAGCGCCTCTGGCCGTTCTAAACCAATGGAGATGTTCATGCGTGCCTATGCGGGGCGGCTCATTTTTGGCTCTGTCGTAGTCTTGCTGGTCTTCCTTCTGGGTGTTAAGTCAGGGGATGGCGGGGAGATCCCGGCTTGGCTATATGTGATCGGTACGCTGACATCGTGCGCGGCGGCATCCGCGTCGGCTGCTATGTTCGTCTCACAGATGGCCTTCTACAACCGCATATCTGACCCAAAGATTGGCGGGACCTACATGACCATGCTCAATACCCTTTCAAATCTGGGCGGGCAGTGGCCGGGGACCCTCGTCCTTGCCACGAAGGGCGCCATCGAGAGGCTTCCGGGCAATCCCAATGGGTTCTATGGTGTCGCTCTTGGGTCGCTTGCACTAGGCATACTGTGGTTCCTCGTCATGAGTCAGCGCGTCAGCGATCTGCAATCCAAGCCCAAGCAAAGCTGGCTCACCTCCAAATGATCCACCAGCCGCGGAGGGACTCGCCGTTTCTTGCCAGAATCCCTCGGCATCCGAGTCCTCTGCTCGTTTCGAGCATTGGAGCCCGTATTCACTGCGCCGGAGCCGACTTGTCGCGCGGCGCCACTCCGCACGCTATGGCAGGAGTGTGCGGCTGCCAGTGGGTAAGCACAAGCCGCCTGAGGAATACCCATCGGCCGCTCTGCCTATCGCGGTAAGAAATGTCAGCAGTACTTCTGCCACTACATACACAGCGGCTTGCCCGTGGATGTTGTCCATCACGAGACGAAACCGGCTCATGGTGCATAGTGCTCAACGCATGTGACATAGCCACCTTGAAGGCCAGCGACCGACTGTTCATCTGCCGTTGTTGACTTCATCATCTTTGAGACAGATCGCATCGGTCTTGGGGCTTCAATTTTTCTTGGCCGCACTCGAGGCTTAGAGAAGCTCTATTCCTGACGGCATCTTGCACGTCGTATGTCGTTAATCACCAGTTGTCATCGTCTGCTGCTCACTAGCGCAAGCAAGTCAGGCACCAGGCTGCCATACTGCATATGCGTTTGCCCCAACTTTAGAGCTCAATATGTGTGGGAGCACATGGGCGAAATCATCACCTATCGTCAGCGTCGTAAGTCGTAAGTGTCCTTGAGTCTCATTCAAATCCCTCTGCACCAAAGCACGAATCTGCTGGCATATGATGTCTGATTGGTCGCCATGGCGGGGGCCCATGCGCCCACCCCCACCCTCTCGACACCCCTCATGGGGGGCGAGAACCATCCGCATGGGGGGCGAGAACCATCCGCCCTCCTGCGCCGCCGCACTCGGCACGCAGAGGGTGCCCTCAGCCCATCGCACCTACAACAGCCCATATAGCGCAAAGTGATAAGTTGTCGTGCCAGCTATGGCTCCCAGGCTAGAGGTGGGGAGAGACTTGGTTGAAAAAAAAATCTCGTGATCGGGAGGCCCAATTTTTATCGTGATCGTGGGACCGGGGTGGAAGTTTGAAGTTTCCCCCCCTCGTCCCTCGTCTCTCTGCCCCTGCGCGGCAATCCGAATATCCGAGGCAGAGCGATGGCGACCGACCCGCCTGACAGGCCGACCGTCGCCGCGCTCCGGCGAAAGCACGGCGGTGGTCAGCCCCCCCTTGTAGCTGGCGGTGTTCGGACTAAATGGCACGGGGACACCGGTCGGCGATCTCACCGGTGTTTCATGCCACCGCACACGGCCGTTTTCTGCTCTTCTGCTGCCCCCACCTGCCCACACAGCATGGCCGCCAGCCCCACCCCACACCACTTCCAGCTCCCGTCACCTGAGCACCTGAGGAGGATGACATCGGCATGCCTATGCGCTCCTACGCGCAGAACCCCATCCAGGCTATTGGTACGCTTCCTCCCAACTTCGCAGACTACCCCTACCTACCCCTACCCCTACCCACCCGCGTGCTCGGGAATCGTGGCGAGTATTGCCGTACAGCCCTCTTCGCGCGCTGCGCTGCCACCTAGTACCTAGTGGTAGGCCAGGATATCCACAAAATTTTGCCCAAATATCCATCCAAATAAAAAAATCCGAGCCACGACCCCAAATATGCGAGGAAATATCCATACAACTATGGTTATAATGATGACGGGCGCCCAGATTAATTAGGCCTGCCCTCGAGCGGACCCCCCCCCCATCCCTGGTCGCCAGGGAGACAGATGCCTCTGGGCGGCTCCCATGGCCAGCGAGGCAAACGTGAAAGAGGCAGGGGGGACCAGGGGCTGAGCCCCAGCCTCCACTGCCCCCTGAGCTGCCCTTGCTGGCCCTCTGTGAACCCCCAAAGGAAAAGGACCTCCGAGAGCAGGCTGTGGCGCGCCGCATGGCGACGCGCCGCAGGCCACAGGGACAGAGGTGGAGGAGAACGGAGAGACGGAGAGAGGGAGAGGCGGGGCTTTGCACCCCTCCCGATGGGCAGTGCGGTAGCGGAAATAAATGGGCCCCGTTTGCGTGAGCAAACGGAGGGAGAGGGGCGGCTGGCGACAGGAGGGAGATGAGGAGGGAGAGGCTCAAGGCGCCTGCGGGAACCGGTGCGACCGGGGTCGCACACACCTGTTCGGCCTCTGACGGCGGACGCGGTCGCTTCGACTGCGACATAGGTCCATGGGGACTGGGGGGCCGCCCTCGGCGGGGGCGGCCCGAAGGAGAGGAGAGGCTCGCTGGCGAGGGCGGCCCGACGGAGAGGAGAGGCTCGCTGGCGCGCTCCATGCTCCATCGCGTCTAACTATAACTATAAAGTTAGTTGGTACTAACGCTCAGATGTTTTATTATTCAAGGCGTGCGGGCAGGTGCGCTGAGGGGTGTCGTGATAGTACCGGGCTAGTGGGAGTAGTGGTACTAACGCTCAATTGTTTTAAAGATGATAGGCACTATGCATGGCTAACGAAGAACAAAGAGGACCCCTCACCGACAACACCCCTCATAACGCAGCTGGCCCTACTAAGCATACAACTGGCCGACGAAGACCCCAAAGAGGCACACAGAGTCCCGGACTTAGAAGCCGCGCTGACGGATCGCCCCCTCAGCGACCTCGATAAATGCCGCATTGAAGGCCGCATAGACGTCGAAGAAACGATACAGGCCATCCGGGGCCCAGGGTAGAAAACCTAAAATAAAAAAGCCAGCGGAGCTCAGCGCCCCGATATTTACAGAAGACAACAAAGGTAAACTACTAATGAGCGACAACCTCGGCCACAAATTATTACAGGAGAG
This sequence comes from Isochrysis galbana, assembly GCA_018136815.1. NCBI lineage: Eukaryota > Haptophyta > Isochrysidales > Isochrysidaceae > Isochrysis > Isochrysis galbana. The sequence goes on along the minus strand of CM030945.1, from coordinate 1,242,119 downwards.
TTAGAAGGTCCAAAATAACGTCACGTAAATAAGACTCTTCGTTCAGACTGACATCGCCGCGAGCATTATCGTCATGAACAGCGCGTCCGCGGGAGCCTTCCTCGTGAGCGATCTCCGCGGGGTCTGCGGCAGCCACATCTGCTCTCTTTCAAAACTTTTTTCTCGACCAACTTCCCCGGATCTCCGTCTTGCCACGTGGATTGGGATAGCATGTCCTTGTGCAAGCTATGTCGACAAAGAAAACGCACGACGACCCAAAAAAAAAGCATATCTAAATATAGATCCATCCCTTCAATCTATGACGTATTACACCAAGCTACCGTGGCTTGCTGTAGGTCCACTGGCGATTGGTCAGACGTCGGTGGATGACGTTGCCCTCTGTACGGGGGACAAAAAAAAATCTTCTTAAAATTCCCCGCTACGCGTGCGGCGTGAGGCAGTGTGCTAGTGTACCTCCCTACTACCCAACCTTAACCCCTGACAACCCCCTCCCCCTTTCCCAGTTCCCTCTTTATCGGAGAAGCTGGTTCCGGGGAGGCCGCGCGCGCTGCTTCGGCCGGGAGTTGGAGAGAAGGGGGCTGGAGACTGTGATTCGTCCTTTGTGCTAGTGTTAATTCGGGTTGCCTTCTATTGTATATCGTGGGATCATCATTGATATCCTCCGCGGTTTCTTCTAAGACGCGGTATTAAGTGCCTTAGGTGATGTTACGTATGTCTAGACCTCTCGCCGCCTGCAGGAGGTCTTCCGATGTTCCTAGGTTGAACTCCTTGTCCACCGTGTAGAGCGGACTTATCAATTTTTTAATGTGTTTGTTACTCGGGGCGTGTAGCCCCATATTCTCTCGTTGTTTTTTCAGCCTCTGAAAGAACCCGACTTTCTAGGCCCAGGCCAATACTTGTAGTAAAACTCGCCCAAACTTGCGGGCCAAACTTGCGGGATTCTTGCAACAGCCCGCCCAAACTTGTAGCCATTCTTGTAGCAATTCTTGCCCAAACTTGTAGCCATTCTTGTAGTTGTAGCAATTAGGGGTAAGGCAGAGTTTCGGAAATAACGAAATAACTCGTAAATTTGGACACATAACACATAACACATAACACACACTCACATGGCCTCCTGCTCCCTTTTGTTGTTGTTGTAACGTAACAGTAATGACGCCTGTATCTGATCAGCGAGTGACGATGAACGATTCGGACCAAACATAATGGCCAATAAAGAAAAGACGCGCTCACACGAAGCCGAGTTTGGAGTCATGCAAAAGGCGATCCTTGCCGCCTCTGCCCACGCGGGGAACTTGGTGTGGTTCCTTGCCCACCAACACAACACCTCCTTCGTAAATGTCAGCACCTCGGAGTGATCAATGCGAGTCGCGCGGCATGTGCTCAAGTACGTGGGAAGCTCATCAAGGAGCCTCTGCGTGATTGAAGGCAAATGGTCGCTGTCGCCGAAGGCTGCGAGGCCTGGACGTGGATAGCCAATATCTCGGCGTCCCGTAGATTATGAAGTTCACTAGTAGCGTCCTCCCGTGAATGGAGAGACTCTTCAGACCTCTCCATGTTGCGACCTTTTTCTTAAGCTTTGCGTATAGCTTCTCCCAGAAGGAGTCGTTTTCTAGCCCTTCCCAGAAAGGGACTCCTAGAATGGTCGCATACTCGCCTTCGCCGAGTGTTTTAAG
>CM030945.1:1226110-1240346 GCA_018136815.1 Isochrysis galbana | reverse complement strand
AATATAACGGCCGGAGGCGACGGACGGCACGCCGAGGGAAAGAACCTGCGCGGGGGGGGGGCGAGGACCGAGGGCACGGCGGGGGCAGCGTGGGAGGGCGCGAGGCCGATCTCGGAGCAGATCGCGTCCTTTCCCTCGCGGAGCGCGAGAGACCCCCACGAGATATCTTGGGACCGGAGAATGTTTTGGACGAATCTTCTTGCCGTCGCCGAGGAGAGGCGGACGGAGAGAGAGAGAGAGAGTCTCGCAGAGCGACTGCAGAACGAGAAGTCGAAGTCATGCCGGTTTATTACCTTAAACGAGCCAACAATTATAGTAAAGCAAAAACAAAATTCGAATCGCAAATTTCGAGACCAAAACCTGCAAACCTGGACTTGAGACCATGGGGAATCCGAATCTGTGTGTCTTGTGCGTCAGTGGCAACACGGGGAACTGTTCAATTGTAATTGTGAGCGCGTACCTTACACGAATATTCATGCCTACAGCCTTCAGATGGGCAGGAATACAACACCCCCGACTTAAATCGAGACGTCTCCCGATGTCGAGCCAAGAGAGTTCATTTAACCATACGAGACGAGAGACCTAGAGGAGGAGGATTAACCCATGGATCCAAAGCGAGCACAAAATCGGCAGCTTAGCGGGCGGCCCCCGATTTCGTACGTCACGTCCTACCACGTTCTCCCTTTTACAGGAGTTTTGCTCGGGCAGTTGCGCTGGGTCAGGCGCTGACGCGACGCTAATCATCCACTTCGGTCGACTTAGCGCTACGATCGTGAACGAGAACGGTACGACTGAAGGCAGATCAGGAGGATACGCTTGGGCTCTTGAATTGGACGTGGTATTTGATTTGATTGGGAACTTGACTTGGACTTGAAGAGGAGTTTGAATTGGAGAGAGCTTGAGGTTGAACCGGACGGCTGTCGAAAGTGGCGTCGTACGACTCAACTAGATCAGCACAACGCCGCAGCAACTCAATTCGAGACTCCCAAGTAGCTTCAGAACGAGGATAGCCGCGCCACTTGACGAGATACTTGAGTGAAACTCCATCGCCCTTGCGATCGAGTAACTCTTCGACCAAGTACTCATCATCGGTGAGCGGAGAAGAATCGGTGATGGTGAAGTACGGACGAAGATTGGAGATGTGAACTTCATCCTTAACTTGTCGGTTTTCGAGATCGCGTAGACGGTAACGAGTGGCCGAGATTACTTCTTCTACTCGGTAGGGACCGGAGTAGAGGTATTGAAGTTTGTTGGCGTGGCCAGGGATTCGACGACAAACTCTGTCTCCGGGCTTGAACGTGACGCCGAGTTTAGACTTTTGAGAGGCGGAGCGCATCGATTCGCGTTGCGCTTCTTGAGTACTTTCGAGGCGGAACGCCACGACTCGAGAAGCTTCTTATTGAGCTCGGTGGCGTAAATGACGGCATCGGACGGAGGCCTAGGAGATGGAAGCAACTCGAGAACAGGAGCAGGGTCAGCAAGTTGAGCTGGAAGACGAAGCTCCCGACCAAACAAGATAGCCGCGGGTGACTTGGGTACGACGCGACCGGCGGTCGCTCGCATAGACATGAGGAGAAACGGAAGGTGATCGACCCAATGGGCGCCGCCTTCATTGGAGACTCGAGTCATCGTGAGGAGAGTTTGTTGAGCTCTTTCCACTAGCCCTACGCCTTCGTGGCGATAGGCTTCAGTAGTGCTCAAGTCCGTGCCAGTCGCTTTGAGAATTAGGTCACTAACCGAGAGCAAAGATTCGAGCCGGCGTCGGTTCGAAGTTGGCGAGGGACTCCATAACGAGATACGATGAGACGCATGAAGACGTCCAGACATTTCGCGGACGAGGGGTTACCGTTGCAAGGCTCAGCTTCAATCCAACGAGAGAGAGAATCGACGAAAACAATCAGCTTATCAAAACCGGAGCGGCCGGATACGAAATCGTGGGTGGGAGCCATCGAAAGAATATCGCAATAGACGACGTCGAAAGGATAGGATCCGATAGAAAGACCGGATGGATGGGCGAGCGGTCGCGGTAACGGTTTGCCAAGAGTGCATTCATGGCACTCTCGAACGTACTTCGATACAGAGGCGGATAGGCCAGGCGAGTAAACTCGAGAACGAAGTAGGGTAGTCATCCTTGTCGCACCTGGGTGACCAAGGTGGTCATGGTAGGCGCGGAGGTACGTGTCACGAAGGGACTCCGGAATGTATAAACGAAGAGGAGCCTCTTCCGCCTCTGAGGAGCGGTAGTAGAGTAGGCCATCGCGAAGGAGGAATCGGGATCTTTTCTTCGACGACGAGCTAGAGTCAGGAACAGAGACCGGACCGGCGGTGATCGAAGATTGTGCTTTCGAAAGGATCGACTCGAATTCAGAAAGGATCGAGCTAGCGAGCTCGTCGGTAGAGAGCGCTTGACGCAATTCGTCGGCATGAGGCACGCCCACATCGAGATACGAGGAGGTAATCGACTCCGAAGATTCCGATGCTTGACGAGCGAGCCTATCGTTTGCTTGTTGGCGGCGAGCGGTGAGAGTGGATGAAGTAACCGCGGCGGCAACTATGTCGTGAATTTCGGAAGATGTGAAAGAATGGACGTCACTCTCCTCGAGATGGAGAGGATCGTGATCGGGCTCGAGAGCAACTAGGCGGGATAAGCCGTCGGCGTCCCAGTGAGTGACTCCAGGTTTGTGCACGACGTCGAATCTATATTCGGCTAGCTTTAGGACCCATCGCATGAGGCGCGAGGCTGGACCACCGGTGACTTGATCTTTCATCGTGTGAAGCCAGCGCAAAGCTGAATGGTCTACGACGAGGGTGAAGTGGCGGCCCCAAAGATAAGGCCTCCAATTTCGGATCGATTCTAGCGCTGCTAGAAGTTCGATTTCAGTGACTGTCCAATGGCGCTCAGCCGGACTCAAACTACGACCGTAGTATGCAACAACGCGCTCTCTCCCTTCGTCGTCTTTCTGAGCAAGGACGCCGGCGATGCCGAGCTTGCTAGCACCGTCGGTCTTAACGAGGAAAGGACGGTCGTCTCGAGGAGGTGCGAGTACGGGTTCTTCACAGATAGCTTGCTTGAGATCTTCGATAGCCTGGCGACAGGCTTCGGTTTGCGACTCGACCGGGACATCGCACCATTTCCGCGTGAGAGCGGTTAACGGCGCTGCACGGATCGCAAAACGGCGTATAAAACGGCGGTAGTACGAGCACAGTCCAAGGAAAGAACGGACGGCTTCGATAGAGTTGATTTGGGTAGGGTCGATTTTCGAGACGGCTTCCACTTTCTTGGGATCCATCCGAAGACCTTCACGCGAAACAACGTGGCCGAGATATTCAGCCGAGGTGGCAAAGAAAACGCATTTCGACATCTTGCAAGTGAGGCCCGCCCAGATGAGACGTTCCAAGACAAGATCAAGACGGTGTAACATTTGTTGGAATGACGACTCTTCCCTGGCCTGCAGCGAGTCACCTACGCCTGTCGACCAGGCGCCGACATCATCCAAGTATGGCATACAAATCTCCCATGCCAGCCCACCGAGAACGGCGTCCATGAGGCGGCACATATACGAGGGACCGGATTGAACACCAAAAGGCAAGTAATTGAACTCGTACTTGCCGCGATGAGTAGTGAACGCGGTGATATGTTTATCGGACTCTTTGATCGGTATACCCCAGAAACCAGATGCCAGGTCCAGGGTGCAAAGGAATAGAGAATCAAGGTTGCCTTGGCCGGACGACAATCGGTCGATGGCTTCTACCGTGAGGGGAAGAGGGCTGTCCTCTAGACGAAGCTTGGAGTTGACGTCGCGATAATCTACGCAGAAACGTACCGAGCCATCCTTCTTAGTGACTAGCACGACTCGAGAGGCCCACGACGAATTTGATTTCCTAATGATGCCCGCGGACTCCATCTTGCAAACTTCGTCCTCTATGATCTTCTCACCCTCTCGTCCAACTCTAGACGGTGCGTGGCGGTGAGCTTCGGCTCCGGGGTTGAGCGGTAGCTCTACCTCCATCACGTGAGTGTGATTCGGGTTGGTCGGGTCAATTGCGAAAGCAGCGATACGTCGGGCCAGTAGACGACGAACTTGTTCACGTTGGGGCATCGAGAGACGGCCCTCGGGGTCGATCTTGGCTGCCTCGAGGAGCTTACGTTGGTCCTCGTTGAGCGACTCGATCACATCCGGCGAGTTAACGTCACCGACGCGGTGATAAGTTCCGGCGTGAATCTTGAATCGAACCTGTAGCGAAGCTACAGGATGGAACGACGGAAGGTGTAGAGGTTTGGGGTCAGTGTTGACCACCGTAACCGCGATGGTGTGGTCGGAGTTCGACCTCTCTACTTGGGGAATGACGAGAGGAGAGCTATCGATCGTTTCACGCGTAGGGAGTCGGTCCACGAGCATGGCGCAGTCTTCGTGTTCTCGAAGAGCTAGCGGAATTCGGACGTGAAACGTTGCCCGATGATAGGCCGGGATCGTGATAGGTTCGTGGGTGTATAGGAGGTACTCGGAGCCACATGATGCCGGCGCTTTGGCGGCAAACTCATCGGCCGTGCTGAAGAGAGGCTCGGTGACTAGCTGGTTGTCGTTTTTGGTGGCCTGCGGCCCTCGGAAGAAGTCAGTCGTGATTGGGTTCGCGGAGGTCGGACAGACCTGTGCACAAGTCATGCTGACAGGGACCACCGCTATCGGTGACGTCGAGACGCGAAAGATCGGCGGAATGTCGGGGCTTGGACTGCCATTAACCTCAAGAGGAGCCACCGTGGATGGAGCACCGAGGGTGATAGAGCCGTCCGCGCTGTCGGAGGCGAGCTGAATCGAAGCGGCGTGCGTGGCTAAGAAGTCGTTCCCGAGCAGCAGCATCGGGTTGCCTTCAATCACCATGAACGTATGACGAAAGAGAAATCCACCGACGGAGAAGACGATTCGAGCCTTGCCTCGCGTGATAAGAGGCAGGCCGTCCGGACCGTGAAGCGGTGTCACTACGGCTTGTGGCAGCCGCTCGACGCATGCGTCTTTGGGTAGGCTGGACAAGAGGGAAGTGGTCACGACCGACGGGCCAGCTCCGGTATCAGCGAGTGTGCTGTTGACCGTGAGAGCGGAGTCGGCTAAGATAACTCCTTCTTTGCCGGTAGCCTCGCCGGAGCGGCAGACCACTAGGTCTCGAACATATAGGCAATGCCTTGGGTAGGCAGATGGTAGGGTATCCACGACGCTATCCGGTCGGTGCGCGGTCACGTGTGCGATGGTGTCGGACGGGGACGGGGTTGGTCGACAGCGTGGTTGCTCGGGTGAATTCGTCGTCATGGTGATCGTCGTCTCTTCGGGTAATCCGACTGCCGCTATCGTGGCAGAGGGTCTAGAGGCGTCGTCCTCATTGGTAGCGGTGCAGGGTGATAGCTTGGGACTAGTGTATCCCAGGCCTCTCTTGTCGGTGGGGTGCCTCGGGTGGTCGGACATCTTTTCCCAGTCTTTCTCGAGACGAGCTTGGGCTTCTGTCTTGGGTCTTCGAACTAATGAGGCTAGCTCTTCGGCGCGGATGCCTTTGGCTTCCACGAACTCGATCGGCGCTCGGACGGCAGCGGCGAGGTCGGATTCCTCGTCGGCGCCTCGTCCGGCTAGAGCTTGCGCTCTTATTTCGTCAGCGGTTTCGAGCGTGACGTTGGACCATGTCTGGTCCCCGTTCACGCCGAATGATTGCCATTGTTGGCGCCGCTTCCGGAGAGTCGTCGGCGTCGTCGGACGCGGCGAGCTCGCGCGTGCCGGAGGCGGGGCGGTCCATGGAGAGAATGGGTCGTGGAGAGTAGACTCGGAGGCGTAGAGTGGCGTGTCGTTGTCGTGGTTATCGTGGGTTTCTTTTTGGTCTTCGTGGTTGTCTGACTCGGGAGTAGCTGGACGGGAAACAACGGGGTCGGAAGAAACTTCACTAGATTCCCTCCCCCTCTCATAACGATGAAGAGCCGACCACGGCTCGTATGCGGTAGCCTCAGTCGAGCTAAGGGAAGGCCGGTCCGATAGGCTGCGCCGCGCGCAAGCGAGTAGCTCCAACGCGGACAGTTTCTTCGTCGATGGCTGGTCTCCCTGTTGGCTCAAATGTCGAAGAAGAACAGGCATCCAATGGGTCGCCATCGCTCCAGCTACACCGACGTAGGTGCGGCTGCGAAGAGCGCCACGGTGCGGTGAAGGAGAGAGGTTAGCCATGGCCGACTCACGGCCATCCACGACGCAGGTTGGCTGGAGAGGCGGCAGCCCTTTGGTGAGGTACAACCCGGTGGCTTTCTGGTGTCCAGTGCCGTGCTCCCAGGGTTGGACGAATTGGGTCGGGGTCAACCCCCCGACTAAACGGCGAGCTTCCGCATGCATCCGAGGGTTCTCAACCGCTACAAACGGAGCAGTGGCGGAGGCCATTGACTTGAAGACGCGGGCGGCCGACTCAAGAGCGGCACGACGTCCGGGTTCTTGGGAGAGCCATTGACTGCTGACGGCGGAGAGGTACGTGCAGGGCGGGTGGGCGATGACTAGGTCCCAACCTAGGTTTTGGACATGAAGCGCGTCGCCTTGGAAGTGGGGCACGTAGTCAATCTCGGAAGGATACAAATCGCACGTAGCTACATCAGCTCCGGCGAGTAGGAACATGGAGGAGACGACGCCGCTAGTCTCACCAACGACGAGAACTCGTGGGGCGTGACAGCCCGAAGTCAGCCCGTCTTGGACTTGTTGACTCGTCTTCGTGAGCTCAGCGCAAAGCTCATCGAAGTGCTTGGGTAGCGCGGCGGCAGGCGAGGCTAAGGTGCCACTGCGCGGCCGGCGGAGCTCTTGGGCTGCCTCCGTGAGGTGCCGAGGTAATACCACCGCAGAGCCGCTCGCTCGTGCACGAAGAGAGGCGAGAGCGTGGAGAGCGGGTGACGGGGTATCATCACGGGTGCCGACATCGGAGTTGTTTCGAGAGGAATCGAAGGACTGGATCGCGGACGCATTGATCGCTGCCACGCGCATGATGGCGGTGGCAGTGGTATCGAGAGGCAGGCAGTGCTTGGAGGCTGCGACCGGTGGCCGCGGCGACGTAGGACGAATGGAAGTAGACTCGGATATCGACGACGTGGAGACGGGCTCAGAGGACGGGATTGACGAAGAAACTCGGAGAAGTGGGGTGTCGGATTGCGGCGACGGACGCCGCGGCCGCGAGACCACCGGTGAGAGACATGAAGGACATGGCTTAGAGACTCGGTTGGACTGGCTCAATGGGCGTAGAAGCTCGGTTTGGGAGGCGGCCGTTCCTCGACGTGCAAGGGAGTTGTGGTCACTCTCCATGGTCACCTCGGGAGAGGAATCGGGCCAGGCATCGACTTCGTTGCAATCTGTCGTCGGCGGGGTCGGCGCCGGCGAAAGAAGGGACGTGGCTGTCGTAGAAGCCGGCTGCGGGGAAGGCTGAGGCCAGGGTGGTGGCTCTGCGGCAGCGGCTGGCGTGGGTGGTGGCCGAAGAGGTTCTGCAATGCGAAGCATTCTTCGGAGGACTTGGCTCGGGCTAGCGGGTGGATGGACCGCTGAAATTACGGTGGATTCAGACTCGAATTCGGAAGACTCGGCAACTTGAGAGGGGCTAGGAGACGGCTGTGCCAGCTCCTCCATGACTCTCGGTTGATGAGGTGGCGTGGGAACGCCGGTGGTCGACCGCGGACTCCGCGGTGACGTTAATTTGTACTCGGACTCGGACTCGTCGTTTCTGTCGTGCTGGACACTGAAAACAGGGCTCACTTTCGAAATGGGAACGGACGGTGCCGGCCCAAAGGTGAAGCCCCCTGGCGTCGCAACCGTCGGTGAGGACGAAGCTGAAGCTTGTGATGACAATAGGGGCACGGTGGCCAGCACCGGTTGGCTCGGTGCGGCCGAAATCTCGGACTCGGTGACGGGCTTGATTACGCGGGCTCGGGATGCACTGTCTTGTGCGATTGGACTCGGACTCGGAACGGAAACGGAAGGGATCGGCTCGGCGGCGTGCAGCTTGCTGGAGTGGCAGGCCGGCTGCGGCGAGACTCGAAACGGTGGCTGGGATAAGGACACAGTGGCTGTCGTCGAGGGCTTCGGCGTCAGCTTGTGTTTGGACTCGATACGCGGTGGCTCGTGAAACGGGGCTCGGGTATGGTTGGAATTCTGGACGTGACCGGAGATTCCAAATGACTCAGACTCGGGGCGTGGAGGACCGAAGGTGAACACTCCCTCGGAAGGAGTGGTCGTCGGAGGCTCAGTGGGTGGCTGGAGCTCCGTTAATCCTGCGGTCGACCGCGTGGTAGGGCTCGGTGACATTGTAAACTCGGACTCGGACTCGGACTCGGATGGCTCAGAACGGGGTTTGCTCAAAACAGGCTTGGACTCGGACTCGAAAGAAAGTGGGGAAGAACCGGAGAACTGCGCCTCCATCGTCGTAGCGATGGAGACTGGTGATACCGGTGATGACTGGACTGGGCTCAGACTCGTAGATGGGCGCGCGGTGGCGTAAGACGAAGAGGGCAATTCTGAACGTGACTTGGACTCGGACTCGTACTCGGGAGACGTTTTGTGGCTCGGACATGCGAAATTTGATTTGAGAGATTGAAGGTTGGATTGGGCCTGCGGCGGCTGGATTTTCGCAGACCGTGAGGTCTTGGACTGTTGATGCTTGGGGAGCGGCGTAGGATAGCGGTTGAGCGGCTTGAGTTGATAGAGAGGCGGTGACGGTTGACTTGGTTTTGAGGACTGGTGCGTGATATCGAGAATCAGGATGGAATCATCGGCATTGGGAGAAATAGGGGCAATCGGCGAGGAGGCAGGAGAAAGAGGGGGATGGGGGTGGCAGGGCTTGTCTGGAACCTGGGGAATCTTGGGGTACCGGTTGGTGGCCGTAGAAGTACTCGGCCGTAGCGTAATACGATCTTTCGGTGGGTGGCGTTCAGGCCCACTACCCTGGACTGGTAGCGGGGTAACAGCGCGGACGTGGGCCCCGCCGGCGACCTACTGGGCCGGACGGAGAACAACCATCGTGCGGAGGCGGCGGTGGACTTCTGGGTCGTTACCACACTCGCCACTGCCGCCTTCGCAGAGAAAACGAATGTATGGTTGGCAAACGACGGGGTTATGAGCTCCGTCGCCCGTGCCATACTTCCACAGGTCTGCCTCGGGCGTACCAGATGGAGCCCGGGGACGAAAGGCGCAGTACGCGCAGCCGTTGGCGTCGGTCCACTCCTTGACGTCGCGGTCTAAGTCGTCGAGACGCGGCGCCGTCATGGTGGCATCCGAGGGACGGCAGCGCGTGAGCGCAGCGCGAAGGGCCGGGTGACCCGCGTAACGAGAAATTTGCCAGAAACGGGCTCGTGCTCGAGACCAGCTAGCTGGATCCCATTCCGAGAGGCCCGAATCGGCCGGAAGCCTAAGGCCGTTCGGAGGGGGATCACATTGGCGACGAGAAGACGTGCTTTTGCCGAGAGGACGGTCAAGAAGTGCGTCCGGTAACGGAGACGATGCGGAGTAATTCGTAGGCGGAGGCGGAGCCCGACGATTGTCAGCGCCAGTCGCCTTGCGGTTCGAGTTGTTGTTTTGCGATTTTAATGCCTCGGCCACCGCTGCTTGGACGGCGGCGACCATCGAAGCCGTAGTGTCCGCGGGGTTAGAGGCAGCCTTAGCAACCTTGGCGGTCTTGGTGGACTTGGAAGTAGTCGCCGGCGGCGTCACGGCGGCGACCGCGACCGACGTCTGTTGTTGGCTAGCACGGGCTTGTTCGTACGGGCTCAGGTAGCGCTGGCAGAGGTTGACGCACGAAAGGGCCGAGCGAGGGAGCTCGTGGTTCTCGACGCGGAAGCGAGTCTTTGCAAGACACTCGCCAAACTTGGTCGCGTTATCCACGACGCGAGCCGCGTCGACCTTGTCGTTCCGAATGATGGACTCGAATCGTTGATTGATATCGTGCGACATGTTTGGGTGGTCCCAGACCGTCGTGGCATCCACCTTCGCGTCACCCATCTTGCGGACGTACGCGCGCACCAAATTCTTGGATAACTCTAAGAGATCGGAGCCGGCTTCACGGGCTACGAGGCGGTCCCACTCCATGGAGGCGGAGTCTTTGGCGAAGCCGGGCACGTTGGCCGCGAAGGTGGCGTCGCACTTGCGGAGAAGCACGTCGCAGGCCAGCGCGGGGTTGAGAGAGAGAACCGGGTCTTCGGCGAGATCGAGGAGGACAGGGGCCGGCCTCATGGAGGTCGGGCCGTGTCGAATTATCGTATGCCTGCGGCGCGATGGGCGGGGGTATGTCACTACCGGACTGTGCGACCCTCGAGATCGAGCGTGCGACCCACCAGGGACCTCCCACATCCCTCGCGAGGCGCTTGAGCTTGGGCTCCTCACCAGCTGGCAGCCATTGTGAGGCCGACAGCCGGCGATCGGCCGACGCGGAACCTCCGCGTTTCTTATGGGGATTCGCCCGACATCCACTGCTTTGATTCCCTCACGCGCGCAATCCTCCCATTCTCCCAAAATAGACCTCCATGGGCCGGACAAGGCGGGGGAGTCACTCACCGAAGCCATGGATTTTCGTGGGGTAGAGGGGGTTCGCGGGGGGGGGGGGGGGGTTTGGGGGGGCAGGTAAGGGGGGTCCCTGGGGAATCCTTGGACACCCAGGAGGGATGGAAAATAGTGGTTAAAAAGCGTGAGTGACCGGCCTATTACTTTCTCTCGATGTCATCAAATGTTCCATGACCGTCTTTTGTCTTCTCTCAGTGTATCGGTCGTAGCTCCCCAGCGAGGTCCGCCCTCGTTGTGCCGACCCCTATGTCGCATGTCTGCGCGTTGCTAAGTTGCCCTGGTGCCGACGCCTGGCCGTCCGTCCCGGTGTGGTTAGTTTTCGCCCCGTTTGGTTTATTTAGTTTTAGTTTGTGTGGTTCTGTGCCCTCGAACCTTTTTTGAGTCCATGTGTTGTAGTCTCCCGTGTCTACCTCGGACCTAAGAAGCTCTCATCCTCATTCTTCCTCTCTTCCACTAGCTCGCTAGCTAGCCTCGTCTCTACCCTCCGACGCCACGCGTCGCAATCCTTCGACCTTCAGTCTACCCCATCGCTCGTAGCGCTCGATGGCAGACACTCTCAGACCCGAATCTTACTATGACCTTTTAGACATCTTCCCGCAAGCAACAATCAACGACCCTTTTACGACCGCGTCAGCTGCCGGCTCGATCGAACGGCCCTCTGCCTGTGAGCCTGTAGTCATCGCGTGTTCGACATCAGCTCCCGAAGGGCTCAAAGAGTATCACAGAACATGTAACATGCACAAATCTTACGTATCGATATCGAGAGTCGAGAGTTGAACTCACTGAGCTCGAGCTCGCACCGGATTTGGATTTGGATTTGGATCTGGGTGCTTGGCGCCAAGTGCCGCCGGCTAGGGTATTCTTATTGTAAAGGCGGGGAAAGGGGATTTTATTTTTGTGCTCATGCCTTGGCCATGGGGCAGCCCAAATATTCCGCAATATATCCCGAATATCCCGCGGGGCGATCTCCACCCAAATATCCCGCGGAATATCCTGAATATTTCTGCGTGGCCTTAAAGTCTCAAGGAGGGTGGAGGGTGGAGGGGGGGGCTCCGCGTGCTCCAGATTCACTGCGGAGGGTTGGAGGCCCCCCCCGGTATCTCCGAATCCCACGAGATCGCGCGCGGGAGGGGGCGGGGGGGGAGTCTCTCGCCTCTCTCGCGTGGTGGGGGGGTCTGTCTATCCCCCCGAGGGCCAGCACGGCGTGGGTCGGGGCGATGGCGGAGCGCACTCTTCTGCTCTGCAAGTCAGAGTCCCTCTCTCGTGGGCTGACGTTCGAGGTGGCGGAGCGGTTCGAGCGGCGCGGGCTGCACATGATCGGCTGCCGCATGCTCACGCCCACCGCCGAGCAGGCGCAGCAGTGGAGAGAGAGAGGAGGGAGCCAAACACGAAGCGCCCTTCCCCTCTCTCCGCTGGTCGCCATGGTCTGGGGGGGTGAGGACGCGGTGGCGGCGGGGCTCGAGATTGTGGGCGAGGCAGAAATGAGCCTTGCCGCTCACGGCACCGTCCGCGCAGACCTCGCCCTCACTCCAGAGGCGCTGGAGGTTTCTGCGAGCGCCAAGGAGGCGGAGAATGAGATTGGGCTCTTTTTCAGTGAGCAGGAGCTGGCCGAGGATGAGGGCAAGGCGGCGATGCCCGCTGGCAAGGGCAAGGGCGCCGCACCAACTGCCACGTCTCCAAAGGCCGATTTTCCGTCCGCCGCAGCGCCCAAGGCCGCCTCGGCACCAGAGCCTGCCGCACAGCCGAAGCAGCCGGCTGCCACGCCAGCCGTTGCCGAGGGCATGTCCAAGGCGCAGCTGAAGAAGGATGCCAAGAAGGCAGAGAAGGCGGCGAAGAAAGCGGCGCACAAAGGGACGCCAGTGCCCTCTATCTCGTACGACCCGCCTTCCGGCACGCGCGACTTCTTCCCCGATCAGATGCGCGTTAGGACGTGGCTCTTCAACAAGTTCAAGGAGGTTGCGCGACAGCTTGCTTTCGTTGAGTACGACGCGCCAGTGCTCGAGGCGGAGCAGCTCTACGTGCGCAAGGGCGGCGAGGAGATCACGGGGCAGATGTACAACTTTGTCGACAAGGACGGGAAGCGCGTATCACTCCGCCCTGAGATGACGCCGACCCTCGCCCGCATGATCCTTTCGCTCGGAGGCAAGGTTCTGCTGCCTGTCAAATGGTTCTCCATCCCGCAGTGCTGGCGCTTTGAGACAGTGCAGCGCGGCCGGAAACGCGAGCACTTCCAGTGGAACATGGACATCATCGGTGCGCGCTGCCCTTCGAGCCTCGCTTCTCACGTACGGGCAGATTTCGTCGCGCGCCCCAGAATGGTGAATGTACGAGGCTTGCGCTCACTGGAAGGCGCCGCTTTGACTCCACAGGCGAGCCTAGCATTGCGGCAGAGGCCGAGCTGCTTGCCGGCATCACCACATTCTTCAAGAGCATCGGCATCACGTCTCAGGTGAGCCCTTGCCTGACACAAACCTCCAGCGTGTACACGCTCTCGGCCATTTCACCAGCACGCCGTGCCTCCCAAACACCTTCATCACCAAAATCTCACTCGTGACGACTAGCCGCTGCCACCTGTTCACCGAGCTGAGCTGCCACCCCTCAGGATGTTGGTATCAAAGTCAACTCGCGACGAGTGCTCTCATCCATTCTCAAGATGTATGGTATCTCGGATGATAAGTTTGCCGAGGTGTGTGTGATCGTCGACAAGCTGGACAAAATTGGCCCCGACGAGACGGTCGCTCTTCTCTTGGAGAAAGATGTGCGCGGCAACTCCCGCAAGCTGTCTATTACCCCATGGGACGCGCCGTACCACAGGCCTTCGGGTCCTGCTATCTGAGCTGTGCTAAGCACGGCCTCCATTTCTCGTCCTTGGTGATGCTCTCGGGGGCGGAAACCCTGACCCTGATCATCTTGAGCTTTGGCTTTGGAAGAATCTCGCTGGCCGCACATGCTGCAACCACGGCCTCGTGCACTCAAGTGTGTGTGCCTATCGCTTGCACCTCAGGTCCAAGAAGAGCCCGCGCGCAAAATCGTCGCATCTCTCTCTCTCAAATCTCTCGGCGAGCTCAAGGCACTTGTGGGCGAGGGCTCCGCTGACGCCATCGCCGAGCTCACCGAGCTATTCGCCCTTGCAGAGGCTTACGGCTTCGGGGACTGGCTCATGTTTGACGCATCGGTAGTGCGCGGCCTAGCATACTACACCGGCATTGTCTTCGAGGGCTTCGATCGCAAGGGAGAGCTCCGCGCTATTTGCGGTGGTGGCCGGTACGACGGGCTCTTGTCTCTGTATGGTTCACCGACAATGGTGCCAGCATGCGGTTTCGGCTTTGGGGACTGCGTCATCATGGAGCTGCTTGCGGACAAAGGCCTTCTACCGAACCTTGAGCCGGAGGTCGACTTTGTAGTTTGTCCATATAATGCCGAGATGCGCCTGCACGCAGTACGTGTCACTGCGGCACTGCGCCAAGCCGGCTACGCCGTGGACGTGCTCTTGGCAAATAAGCGTGCCGACAAGGCGTTCAACTATGCCGATCGCGTGTGCGGCCGGCGCATGGTGTTCGTTGCCCCCGACGAATGGGACAATGGGTCCGTGCGTATGAAGGACCTCCGACTCGAGCGTACCGCTGAGGAGAAGCTTGCGGATCGTGGCATCGAGTTGAAAGTAGACACCCTCGTCGAATCACTTTCTA
>CM030945.1:1209010-1226010 GCA_018136815.1 Isochrysis galbana | reverse complement strand
GCATGGGCATCAAGCCACAGCGTGAGGAAGCCTAAACGCCATGCGTGAGATGCGGAAGCTGGGCATTAGCCGTGAGCAATACCGGCCGATGATCTGGCGGACCACGGGCGCTGTGGACCTTGCGCAATACCACCAACGTCCGGATAATACCTTTCGATGGTACCTTATGTCCTACGCGAGACGCGTCGGCTCAACTGGCTTTCACCGTCATGTTCTAGATCTATTTCTCAAACCATCTCACTCGTGGGTTCATACGCCCCTCTTTCCGACGACCCCCCGCTATCCTGGGAGATATCCGCGATCAGTGATGCTCACGAGATTTTCGTGAGCCCTTCAGCAACAGTGCGTCATTAATGTGACCGGAACTCTCATGAGAACAAGTGCAAAGAACAACTAAAGCTGTCTCTTTCCCAGGTACACGTTTTCATCCTTGAAACATTCATGTGGCGCGGCGTCTCTTACTCGCTACCGTATTGCTGTCCTGCTTCATCGTCCATGTTGGCGACAACTCTCATATCTTCGATTGATTTGGAAATCTGGATGAGTAGTGGATGAGTACTGGGGAGTACTGGGGAGTACCGGGGACTCCCTGACATATGGGTATCCCAACATTAGTAGAATTTTGCTAGAAGCAATCTTCCGCGCCGCTAGATAGAACTCACGATGCGCTAGTAGCTAGTACTAGTAATGGCTGGCGATATTGTAGTATGAATTACCATCCTGCTTTCATTTCGCGCTTGCAGGCCCTCGTCACTGCGCGATGGTGCCGGGGCGATGATGGAGTGGGGTTAGGTAGGGGCGGCAGACTCGCCCATCGCACCGCGTCATGCAAGGTCGTGACGGAATACTATAAACCGGGGGGCAGGGAGGGCCGAGCCCCCCTCAACCCCACAAAATATGCATCAAATATGCAACATATGCAGAGAGCAAAGAGCAAAGATTTGCAAAATCACCGAAAATCCGAAAATGGGCCAAAATATGCGCGTATGTCATATGTATGTGCAAAACATATCTTGCACATTTCATATTTCTATCTGTCGGGGCCTAAAAAACTTCATAATATTCTTACCGCACTCGCGGCACATGGAACCCCTACCTACACGTAGTATACTTTCTACATCCCCCCTCCACCGGCCCTTCCCCTTGCTTGCGACTTGCGAGGCGGAGGGTGACGCAGCTCTGAGCGCGTCAGCTGCTCGTCACATGCGGCGGGGGGGGTGCGCAAACCCCCCCTCTCCCTCGCTCCACTCTCTTCCACCTCTCTCCCTGCGGCGCGTCGACATGCAGAGTGCCACGGCCTGCTCTCAAAGGCGTCCTTCAGGGGCGCCCAAAGGGCTAGCAAGGGCAGCTCAGGGGGTAGTGGAGGCTGGGGCTCAGCCCCTGGCGCCCCATTTGCCTCTCCCTCGCTCGCCTCGCTGACTCTGGGTGCCGCCCAGAGTCCCCTTTCTGCCTGGCGACCACAACTAAGTTTATACTTAGTTCGCCCATGGGGGGGCACGAGCCCCCCTCTCTCTCCACTCCTCCCCTGCCATGGGGGAGGAACCAACCACTCTCCCGGCACGTCTGATGGCCTGCCAGGAGCACACAGCCCTGCTCACCCATTCCTCTCCCCACAGGCCCGCCTGACTCGCCCGCCCTGGCCCGTCGTGGCCTGCCCATCCCTCTGACCAGCCCCTCCTCCCCCTGGGCCCCCCTGATCAGGACCCCCCAGCCAGCTCCAGTCGACTGGCAGGGGCTCGAGAGCCAGCGAGGGAGAGGCAGGAGGGGCCAGGGGCCAGGGCCATGCCCCAGCCTCACCTGCCCCATGAGCTGCGCTCCCAGGCCCCTGCCGGCCTCCTGGGGACTGAAGAGGGGCCGCAGGCGCGCGCCATGGGCCCCCGCTGCAGGGAAGAGAGGAGGAAAAGGGAAGAGGGAGGGGAGGGGGGAGCGGCAGCTCTCCCCTCCGGCAGATACGTGTCTTCTCGCCCCGTTTGGGTAAGAGAAGACGGGGGCGCCAGAGCCAGGAGGGAAGGGCCGCGGCTCGCCGCGGCCACTCGCTTCGGCGAGGAGAGATTAGCGCTCCTGGGCCCCTATTCACGAGTGCCCCCCCCCCCCCCGCGCGTTGCTTTTACCCGAAAGGGGTTTTCCCCCAGCGTGGACTCGAGGAGAGGACGTGCTGGGGTGCGCGGGGTCGGTGCGTGCACTGGGGGGAGGACAAATATCGAGGGGAGGGGACAAAGCCCCCTCCCCCCGGTAGCACTCGGACACCTGGCTCGTCAGGCATGGCGGGATTCCGGGACGGAAAAGTTGTGTCCAATTAGCTAGTGGGGTTGGCTAGGATATAATTGTTTTATTTATTTTTTGCCTGGCGACCAGGGATGGGGGGGGGGGGTCAGTACAGAGCAGGCCCATGCGGGCCTGGGAGTGCGGCTCGCGGCCCGCGCCCACAAGCCACTGGGGGTCTGGGTCAGATTGTTGAATGCCTAGCTCCTGCCAGAAGGCAGGGGCTGAGGTTGATTGTACGGGCCCACCCCGGGGGGTGTCCGCGATGGAGAGAGGGGGGCGCGAGGCGCGAGGCCCCCATTGACCCCCACTTATTAAAGTAGGTTCCATGACCCTATTGTTTTAACAATAGTTGAGGGCGTGCTGTCGTATGGAAGGCGGAGGGTGCCAGCCTAGCAGTAGGTGTTAGCACTGAATCTTCAGAAGTTTTTTTTTGAAAATTACCCCCATAAAGATGGTATACGTTCTACTTGCCGGGCACCCCTTTGGACTCGGACGTGGAACCACTTAGGGGCGGCCGCGTGTGCGGGTGTGGGTGTTAATAACACAGTTTTAATTTTTTTCTACGAAAGTGGACCATCGACTTTAGTTTTGTTTTTTCACGAGCCCGTGTTGTAATGATAATTTTGTAACATTATGATACTACTAGTGTCGCCTTCTTCACCATCCTTTCACCTGCTGCAGTCATCCCATCCTTGGCGACTGCCTCCGTTCGGCGTGAGAGCGTGCCGCCGTCCGTCACCTGCACAAGCTGCATGCCGTAGCCAGGATACCATGCCATCAGGGCACTTAACACAAAACTCGGTCCATCAGCGCATAATGCAAAAATGCGCATGTCTAGAAGCCCATCTTGCTGTAGGGATTCTCGCTCGCATCATCATCCTCGTCAGTGGCCATAGATGAAAAAGTTGCGCTCCCCAGGGTCAACTGAGGAAGGCACATTCGTTTGGGCTCGTGGTGGGAGGAGCCATCCGACAACGAAGTCGAGGAGCACAGCGGTTGCACAACCACGCCGGCTGTGTGTAGCACCTCATGTGGAGTTTGCTCGTTGGCTCTTGTAGTCTGGGCGACGTCGTCCACCCGTTGCGCGTCGTCCCTAGAACCACTAGGCTGCACAGCTCGGTAGAGAAGCATGTAAGCAGAACTGGTCCCGCCACTTCCTCCGCCGTAGACCTTGGCCAAATCCGACTCCTTGATGGGTCGTACAAGCTGGTCGTTGAATTCATGCCACTCGCCACGCCCTTCCACGGTGTCCTCGTAGCCGTTGGCCACACTGCTAACCTTGCGACCGTCGAGGTCCTTGATAAGTGCATAATAGTGGCCAAATGAGGCAGAACCCGAGTGGACGAGCACTGCATATAGCTCATAAGGCATAGAAGCGTTGTCCGACCGCCTTGGCCCTGGCGTCTTCACTGCGTTGCTGTCCGCTACATGCAAGGCCTCCTGCGTCACTGTCGGCTCCACAATGTCCATGTCCTCCACTCCGCTATTCCCATCAAAGGCGATGAGATCCGTGGAGTGGGTATCCAATGTCGACGTCACCACGCCTTCTTCCCCGGGCCCGGTCCCAGCGTCGTTGCTGTGAGCCGCAACGTACTCCTCTTCCGGTAGGGGGCGCACGAAGTCCGCCATGTCGATAGTAGTTGGGAATCGGAACTTGTCATTTAGCTTAACTCGTTGACCCAAGCGGAAATCGTACCGAAAGCGCTTGAGTTGGAGTGCCAAGACCCGAGGCAAGCGACGCAAAGCAACGCCTCGCTCGGCGTCTACTTTGCACGCACACCGGTCACAAAAGTACTGGTTCGCACCGTTCAACTGCTCTGGCTTCAGCAGCTCCTCGAGTGCCCGGCGCACTTCCGAGTGTGCTCCGGTCACCGGTTCGTGCGCAGTCGCGTTTTGGATGGGACTGGCCTCGTTGAGCGTCCGGACGGACGTCGAGGACCAAGTGGACGTCTGCGACTCCGGCGTAACGGCCAACTTGAGGTCTTGAAAAGTGTCGTCGGTATGCGAAACCTTCCCGCACCCCCCACAGCGCACGTAGAAACGCTGCTCGCCGTTGAAGAGGTTCGGCAGAAGTTTGGCTTGCGGCGTGTTGCGCAACTCCGTCTCCACCTTGTCAGTGAGCACTTGCCAAAACTCGTGCACGTCCTCCTGTCGAGTGGAGGATCCTCCCACTAGCGCACTGGTGAGTGCCTTGGTCAGTGCCTCTGTCGAAACCGCTGAAGAAGAAGAGGAGAGTGCCGAGAAGAGGGAGGAGAGCGCAGAGCTCACTCCTATGGGCATCTGCTCACTACTGCCAGCTAGCAGACCACGCCGCAGCTCGGGGGTCATGTACAAGCACTGCACGAGCGAGTTGAGGTAGCACGTGGCACCCTGATTGCGTAGGCCGACGAATCGAGCCGGCCGCGGATGACCTCCAGCAGCCACGTTCACAAGGTTTGAATTTAAGGCCATCATTGGGCGCGACAGGCAAGAAGTGGTGGTCGGAATCACCATTTGAGCAGTGATCACCGCTCCGGGGCCGGGCTTGCCCGCCTGCTTGTTCAGCTCTAGTGCGTCGATCAGCTCGCGACCACAGAAAAAGAGGCGGAGGCCATCGGCCACTGCCGTGCCATCGCGTGCCTCGATCTCATCTGCGCCCAAGGCAGAGGACCACCGTCAGTGTACATGGCATAGTGTGCAGCATAATGGCGAGTGTGAGCGGCTGCCGAAGGCGCGGCCCTTCAAGTAGCACTGCGAGTGCGCATTGCTGACGCAGGGACGCTCTATACTGTGCTGACACACACCTTTGAGTTTCTTCGCCGTCATACTCCCGTCAAATTCGATGACCACCTCACGCGCAGCAAAGCGGACCTTGATCGAGCCACTATGTGGCGCGCTGGCAGAGTTGCTGGCCGTGGCGGCGCGCGCGGCGGCGGCGGCCCCTGCCGCGTTGACAGCTGCGCTGCGCTCTATTGGTCGGTTGAGCGCGCCACTGCCGCTCGTGAGCGGGGCACTGGCGGCGAGCGAGCCGGCCGCCGCTAGGACGGCTGGCTTCTGCTCTATAGGTGTGACTCCAGCGGGTGCGATGAGGTGCAGTAGCCCCTCCTTGGCGACATTCTTAAGCATACTGTCGCGCTGGGCAGTGAGGTCGCGTCCTGCGCAGAAGAGACGCAACCCGTCCGTCTCCACCTTGAGCCGCTCGCCTAGCTCGAGGATCAGCTGGCCGACGGTGGCATCTCCACTCATCGTGAGAGAGAGGCTGTGCTGCTGGCCTCCAAGGGGCAGGCGCACGGTGAGCGCAAGCGGAGGAGGGCCCCAGACGGATCCGCCACCAAAGCGGGCGATTCCTGAGCTCGTCGAGAACGGGTTGGCCGTCGGAGGGCCGTGGGAGTCTGGAGGGGGAGGAGGGCCGGGCACCATCCAGACGGCGGCGGCGCGCGGCGATGGGGAAGGGAGGGCGAGGGGGAAGGATGGAGGGGGCCAGAGAGAGAGAGAGAGAGAGAGAGAGAGAGAGAGAGAGGAGAGAGAGAGAGAGAGAGAGAGAGAAGAGAGAGAGAGAGAGAGAGAGAGAGAGAGAGAGAGAGAGGAGAGAGAGAGAGAGAGAGAGAGAGAGAGAGAGAGAGAGAGAGAGAGAGAGAGAGAGGAGAGAGAGAGAGAGAGGGAGGGGCCAGGAAAATAGAGGAAGGAACCGAGGGAGAGTGTCTCTAGGAGTAGTTTACTCTTAGGGAAAGGAAGCCTGGGTTGGCAAAGGAAAGGGGGCGCGAGCGAGCGAGCGTTCACTAGCATAGTTTTGTAGTGGGAGGAGTAGGGAGAGGCCGGGGGGGGGGAGAGGGGGGGAGGGGGAGAGATATATAGAGAGGAGACGAGAGGAAAAGATGGGGCGGAGGGAGCGAGCAAGGAGGAGAAGTTTTGTGGGGGGAACACACTGGCGAGTCGTCTTCCCATCGTAGCATCGTAGACGGAGCGTGGCGATGAGCCGTAGCGCCGGGGAGTAGTGGCAGCTCCACCTCCATGACGTGAGCAGACGTGAGTGTGCTTGGGGTTCTGGGTTCTGGGGGGCGAGAGCGCGAGAGCGAACGCGTCAGCATTCGGCGCACCCGCGCCTTTGGCTCCGGCTTCAGCTGGTCATCGGGATCGAGTGGCATCTGGCCATCTGGCATCGATTCGAGTAGTGTGCGCTGCGTGTCGGTCGTAGTAAGGATTCGGGGTCGTCGTCGGTAGAGAGAGAGTGGAGAGTGGCTAGCCTCGTGCAGAACGTACTCTACATGAGCCGAGGCTACCGGAGAGTAAGCGGGTAGCGTGACCGGGCGAGAGGCCAGGTTCACGTTCCAAACGGTACGGCGAGAACGCTAGGACGCTCCATTCGGATATGGGTACGCCAACCGGGAGCAAGCCGCCATTCAAGAGTGTAGAGTGTAGGCGGAGATCGACGGCAGGGGGGCGCTAGCCGCTAGCCATAGCCACCGGCGGACGAGGAGGGAGTAGACCACCCTGACGGCGGCCACCCTAGCTAGAGCTAGAGCTGTAGGCATGGGAAGCAATGCAACGTATGTACATTTACCGCTACTGTTACCGTCGCCGTATTTGTATTTGAAAAGTATTTTCTATTTTCCGGCCAGATGCCATTAATATAGTAGTAGTATTTGATATACCGATACCGTAATATACCGATACCGTCATATACCGATACCGTAATATACCGATGCCGTAATATACCGATACCGATACCGACACGACGTGGGGTGAGCATCCATAACAAGATCATCCGGTCACTGATGAATGAGAAAGCATGCAAAACTACAAATACCGAAGCGCGTGGTACACTTCGACCTCTACGACGATTAGAAGAAGATGTATCGTTGACCTTAGAAGCCTTTGACATATACCCATCGTGGCATGGAAGAAAGGTGGTGGCCAGGGGCAAAGCGGTCACTCAAGTCCCGTAGTCCAGAAATACTCGCGCGCTTGCGACGCTGCGCAAGCAGCTCAAGCATGGCCTCACTATCGGTGGTATTGCACCCCGACGATCGCAGCCCTAGAGTCCCGCCAGCGCGTGCTGACATAGGCCTGCTCTTGGCCGGCCGAGCCGCTGCCTTATAGGGAGGTACTCGCTCGTCTGCATGTGGGGAAGCCGTAGCCGCTGAGTTGGGTTGACTAGTGGACGTGCCCCTCGAGCTCGGATGAGCAGATGTGGGTCTCCTCTGCTGCCTCAAAACTTCCCCGCTGCCATGCAAAACGGTAGGCGTTGCCGAGAATGGCCGGCTCGTCCTCGTGGCATCGGCGACAAAGGAGGGCCTGGCTGTCCTCGCACTCTGGGGCCGCGTCGGTACGTGCGGCTGCAATTCTGATCGCCGAGCGATGATTTCCTCGGCCACGTCTGCCTTAGTTTGCCCCTGCCGCAACTTGGTCTCCACTTGTGCTCGCCGCGCCGCCAAGTCCTCCATCTGCGCCTGCTGTGCGAGTGCATCGGCCTTGACCTGCGCCTCGTTGCGGATCGCATCGAATGATTCGTAAGGCCGACTGAATCTTCCTACCCATCGGTTGGGCCGGATGGACACTCCAGCCTGCAACTCTTTCAGCCGCTCACCAGTGACCCACTTGGCGTTGGCGGTGCGCGCATACGTCGTCGCCGTCGAATCGTTGCGCACCAAATATGCCGCCTCCGTGCTCGCATTGGTCGGGTAGGGTGGAACGTCGGGGTGGGCTAGCTGCACGTCCTCTATTCGCACAGCCACTGGCCCCGCTTCGCCCTGATCGAGAACTGCTCGGCCACCGCAGCGGAATTGAGCGACCTTCTTGATGGTATTATAGTCAAGCAGGTTGGGTTGTGGCCCAACCATGCTGCCCAACTTGGGGATGCCGTCGCCTATGGATGAAACATCGACCCAAGACTTAGTTTGGAGCGGCAGCGGCTCGATGTCGGCGACTTTGCAAGCCTCTCGCTCGGTGAATGTCGGGTCATCTGCGCGCATCTCAAGGACGCGCAACGTACGACGGTCTGCTTCCATAGACCGCAGCGTTCGCCTCACATCGCGGCTCTCCTCCTCCTCCAATCCATTGGTCTCACCGAGAACGAAATCCTCCGAATAGTGATGGCCTCCACGACGTGCGGATTCCAGCGCGCATCGAGCCTGCTCACGCGACGAGCGGTATGATTTCCTCGCAGACTGCGCCTCTGCTTCAAGCTGCACCGATGTCGCGCAGACCCAGTGTCTGCGCAGCGCGCCTCTCGCCGCCTCAACCTGTCCTTCGGCGTTGTAGAGAGCGACGCGTGCCGCGTCGCGCTCCTCGCCCTGCGTCCCCTTCTTCACGTTCAAGCACCTTGCTTGCTCTGCAAGAGCAGCCCGAAGTGCCGCCTCGAGCCGCCTCACCTCGCAAGACTGCTCGCTGTTGGCGGCGACGTTGAGCGAGGAGGATTTGTGCCATACCTTGGTGCGACCGAGCGCCCCGCCCCGCTGTGCACCACTTGCCGACGACGAGCAGCAGCGGGGCGCGGCCGGCTGCTCGAGCCCGGCGTCGCCGCCCATGAGCCTCGCGCTGTCGGCGTTCGACGCCAGCCGTTTCAGTCAGTCGGTCCCGAGGGGGGGGGGAGAATTTTGACCTTCACTTATGACTTATGACGTATGTAAGTATGTAAATAAACATATAGAGCAGAGCTCCAGGGGTACTATATTCACATTCCTGCTGTTTACGTAGATGCCTTGTACTTAGGGATGTTATGATCGCTGAAATCCGAACAACGAGCAAAGGCGCCTTCCTTACCCCTTAGCCCTTAGTGTGAACGACGATACGACGATGAGTGTGAAACCGAACAACCAAACATTCGCACTACTAGGAAGTGAAAACGTACTTCTGTCGAACATGCGATGACTATAGGCTCATAGGCAGAGGGCCGTTCGATCGAGCCGGCAGCTGACGCGGTCGTGGAAGGTTCGTTGATTGTTGCTGACGGGAAGATGTCTGACAGATCATAGTAGGAGTCGGGTCTGAGAGTGTCTGCCATCGAGCGCTACGAGCGGCGAGGTAGACTTACGGTCGGAGGATCACATCGCGTGGCGTTGGCGAGTAGGGACGAGGCTAGCTAGCGAGCTAGTGGAAGAGAGAGAATGAGAATGAGAGCTTCTTAGGTCCGAGGTAGACACGGGGGACTACAACACATGGACTGACGAATTGGGATGGCCCACAAGGCCTGAGGGCAATGAGGAAGGGGCGAAGCCGGCGGCAGGCGCGGCGAGGGAGACCACTTCGGAGGTGCTGACGGGCTGAAGCCCGTCAGCAGAGGAAGGCGGGCAGGCGGGCTTGAGCGAGGGCGAGGACGGCGGCGAAAGCGGCATCGAGCGAGCGGCGAGAGGCGAGGGCGAGTGTGAGGAGGGCTGTGATGGCAGGGGCTGGCGAGGAGGAGAGGCGAGTTTGTTGGGTACGAGTGTTACGAGAGCGAGAGCGACGAGAGCGAGAGCGACGACGGATGACGACTGGCGACAGGACGACGGACAACGACACCCAGGAAAACACCCCGACTCTCGCCCCACGACTTTCTCACATAACTCGACTGAAATCAAACCCAAACACTCCGATCAGACAACAACGGACGACGATCAAAGGGCGATCTGTCGGCGATCTTGTCTGGAACGGGAATCGCACCATAACGGAATCGAGGGGCAATCTTGCTACGCAGGATTCCAAGAGACCTACCAAATAAGACGAAAGGAGTGCGATGTGCCTAAGGGGGAGATGCGAAGAGGTCGCAAATTAAACCTGATTGCCCCCAGAAGCAGATAAAGAACCGCAGGGGAGATAGCAAATTAAACCTATCTGCGAGGCGCCTGGGAGGAAGAAAGGTGGGGAAACTTCCCTTCTCTTTCGAGAGGAAGAGAGAGGGCGCTCCACAACCCACGATCCCATGCATCCAAGCGAAGCTTTTGACCGAGGACGAGAACGAGAGAATTATAACGATAAATACCGAACGACGAAGAGAAGAGCGAAGCCTAACGAGTGTCGATTCGCGAATGCGACAACGAAAAAGTCTGAAGGCACAGAACCACACAAACTAAACCAAACGGAGCGAAAACTAACCACACCTGGACGGACGGCCAGACGTCGGCACCAGGGCAATTCAGCAACGCGCAGACATGCGACAGAGGGGTCGGCACAACGTGGAACGTGGGCAGACCTGCAGACCTCGCTGGGGAGATACGACCGATGGACGAGAGAAGACGGAAGACAGTCATGGAACATTTGATGACATCGAGAGAAAGTTAGAGAAGAGGCGGTATATCAATCGACGAGACCTTGAGGCTTAAAATAACCCACAGGTTAGAAGTAAAAGCTGTAAAAGCTTGTCTTCGTATGAAATACGACAACTTCAACTTCGTATTTCGCGTTTACTTAGGTTTTGGGTGTTGGTGGGAAGACGGGAACATGAAGACCGGCATGCTGTTGAAGAGGGGCTAAGTAGAGTGAAAACGACCTTTTTCGGCCTGCGTAAAAACTGGGCGCCCCACTCCCACCCACGTGATTTTCTTTTCTCAGGCCCATCACTTGGTTTTTCTTTTCTTGGGGTTTTCTTTTCTTTCTTTTGAAGGCTGGCGTGCTGGTTGCTGGGAGACCGACTATTTCGGGACGGACCGCATCTTCCTCTCTCGGTGACTCTCTCCTCCTCTTTCGCGTCTCCTCTTGCTTTCCTCTCTCCCTCCTTTCCGAATCATCTGCGAGTCCTTTCCCTCCCTATTTCTTTCTCTTCTCCTGTCGTCTCTCACCTTTCGTCGTGACCACGCACTCTCTCTCTCCCGCATCTCGCCCTCCTCCTCTCCTTTCACTCTCTCTCTCTCTCTCTCTCTCTCTCTCTCTCTCTCTCTCTCTCTCTCTCTCTCTCTCTCTCTCTTCCTCTCTCCCTCCCTCCCTCCCTCTCTCTCTCTCTCTCTCTCTCTCTCTCTCTCTCTCTCTCTCTCTCTCTCTCTCTCTCTCTCTCTCTCTCTCCACCTACCTACTCTCTCCCTCTCCTTTTCTCTCCACTCCCCCTCCCCTCTTCCCCGCCCCGCGATGGCGCCGACGCCGCGTCCACCCCCCCCACGTCTCCCCCCCGCCCGTGGCAGATGCGCCGCGCCGCCCCGCTGCTGCTGCTCGCGCTGCTGGCAGGCGAGGCGCGTGCCAAGGTGCTCGACGGCCAGCTCCAGCTCTCCTCTCTTGACACAGAGAAGTACCTCACCAAGTTTGCGTTTTCTCCTCGTGTTCCCTCGTACATCAACATGACCTTCCACGTGGCCGAGCGAGAATACTTCGACCGGCACCAGCACCTTCTCACGCTCTGCTTATACTCGGACACCGACTGGCCGAAGTTCCGAAGCGCCATCCAAAAAGGCTCGCTCTGCGTCGAGAGACAGAAGTTGGCCACGTGGAGCGCAAAGGTGCAGCCAGAGCAGACGCTTGCCAGGCCGTCGAGGCATGATTGGTCCTGGTCGGGGGAACTGACGACGCCTAAGGGAAGAGCACACTACTGGTACGCCGTGCTAATGGACTGCTACCTAGAGGAGTACGACGCTCACCCGCCGCCCATCAACTATCACCTGACGTTCCTCAACGGCCGGTCGCACCTGCCCGCTGATGAATCGGGTGTGTATCCAGGCGCATGCATGCCTTGGTTTCGCTATACATGACGCGCAGCGGCCGGCTCATTCCATCTGGCACATAATGCACCTCTCCGCCTCGTCGCAGGCATGCCGATGGTCAATACCATCGCGCTCGTGTCCATGCTCGTCTACGGCCTCCTCTACTTTCTCTCGCTCTACAGCCAGTACCACGCGCAAAAGCAATACCATCTGATCACGGTGCTCTTCGCGTTGGCGTACGTGCTTCAAGCAGCATCCGTCCTGTGTGAGTTGTGCCACTTGAGAACGTTCGCCGAGGATGGAAAAGGCTTGCGCTGGCGCCACACCTGGCTTGCACTCGACTTCCTCTCTGGGTTGTTTCAGTCTGTTTCAGAACTCACCATTTCGGTCCGTGCCTGAACGTTTGAATGGCCCGCTCTCGCGGCACAAGCACCTAATTTGATTGCGGTACGCTGTAGACCCGAAGGTGGGAGTTCAATTCCCTTCCGGTCACGCCCTCGGCCTCGCCCGCGTCTTGCTCCACAGGTTCTGCTCATCGCCTTGGCCTTTGGATGGACGCTAGGCTTGGAATCGCAAGAGCCGCTCGCCGGCCTAGGGGGCAAGCTGTTTGAGGGCCTACACCGCCCGGCACGCTTGCTGCGCGGTCTGAAGTCACCGTCAGTGTGGCTTCTCCTCGGGGTTGGTGGCTCGCAATTTGTACTTCAAATGGTGGGCCGGCGCTACGAGGAGGATTTCAATCACTTCCATGACCACGAGCATTGGCCAGGTTTGGCTCTTCTTGGTATCCGTCTGGCTTCGTGTGCCCTCTTTGGGTGGGCGTTGCGGCGCTCGCTCCGATTAGAACGGCAGCCTGAGATTGCGTCTTTCCTCCGCCGCTTGTTCGTCTATGGAGGTAGCTGGTTTTTGTGCCTACCTTTGCTCGTGCTGTTGGCGGCTGTCTTGCCGCCATATCGACGACACCAGCTCGTTGCTGGCGGCTCTATTCTATTGCAAACCGCCGCGCTCGCACTTTTATCGCGCCTGTTCCTGTCCTCGTCAGAGTTCTACAAGATCTCATCCCTTGCCCACCTTGGGTTTTCGCTAGAGTCAGCTGGCATGGCGTCCGCATCTCGTGTACGCGGGAAGCTTTGCGTGGACTAATACTACACCGATGTGCTCCGGGTGGCAAGGCCCTGCAGGATAACCTGTAGCTATGGGAGCGTCCATGGCGGGCCGCTAGCTGTGCACGCCATAACGATTGCGCCAAAAACAAGCGCAGGATCCCTTATTGTCAGAGCTCTTGTCGTCCGTCATTACAGTGACGGCTGCACTCGTCGCTTCTTGCTTCTCATTTGCGCGCCTAGCCGTGGTGGAGAGTGACTCGCCATCCCTTGCCTATACAAGATTGCACCATCCTCCTCCTTCTTACATCTCACTTTCTGCACACATGATGCATGGCTATGTCCAATGGCCGTAGTGCCTAAAAATCAGTGGTGGCGTCGCGGCGGCATGCTGCGCGCTAGATGCGCTTCGTTCTTCGTTCGCCCGCCGCGTGTTGTGCTGTTGCTGCTGGCTACCGCACATATGGGAAGCTCAAGCTGCGAGCTATAGCGCTTGATACTCATGTAAAGAATAAAGCCTTATAATATTCTTACCGCACACGCGGCCATGGACCCACTACTTTCACGCAGCAAGATTTCCTACACCTCACACCTCCTACTCCCCGGCCCCTCTCCCCTCGCTCGCCATGAGGCGACTCCTCCCGTCCGTGCACTACTAGCTACTAGCTGATAGGGGTGAAGAGCTTAGAAATGGTCCGGAGCCCCCCCCCCCCCCCCCCCCCCGCCGGTGATCCGTTCCCCCCTTCCTCCTACGCCTACCGGGCAGGCGGCGGCCTCGGTCCCGACTTATATCTTTATTTTAAAAACATCTGAAGATTCAAGGCTAACACCTGCACCATCGACTGGGCACAATCCCCTCCTACTAACACCAACCTTACATCCCTCGCCGCCTCCTTCCTCGCCTTGCCCCCCTCGTTCCTTGTTCTTCGGTTTCCGGAGTCCGGCCCAGGTGCGCTACCTTGCTTGGGTCCGGCTCGTTGGGTGGGGTCCGGGCAGATAGCAAGCAAGTCATAAGAAGAGATGCTGACTAGATTCGCCACCCTTGTAAAAGCGGCGCACTCCGGCAACTCCACGGATGCAGCCAGAAGGGCCCACGCGGACATAGGCCGACAACAAAAAAACGATTAGACGTCAGCAACGACTTCCGCCCTCTTTTCGACGTAGTATAGACAGTGACACACTAGTGCCAAAGCCTCACACTCAAAAGGATAACACAAAGGACCAGGAATTGAACCACATTACCACACAAGAAAAAGGAGACCATGAGAGCGACCAGGGATGGCGCCCTGGCAACCGGGAAGGCGAGCCCTTCCAACATCACAGCCATAGGGAAAGCCGCTTGGCTGGGCCCCTAGAACCTTTTAATAGTTTCACCGCACACGCGGCCGTGGACCCTCTACTTTCTACTCACGTAGGAAACTTTCTACACCCCCACTTCCCCGGCCCTTCTCCCCCCGCCATAAGGCGACTCCCCCCGTGCACTACTAGGGGGATAGGGGTGAAGGGCTTAGATATGGTCCGGTGGCCCGCGCCCCCCCCCGGTGATCATTCCCCCCCTTCCTCCTGTGTCTCCGAGTGGGCGGCGGTCTCAGCCCCGACTTATCCTGTAAACAGGTGCGGGACTTACCTATTTTTCGGTGAGCGGAGCTCTCGCTCCGCCCAGCCCCTTCTCCGCGCTCTCTCTCCCCTCTCCTGCGGCACGCGCGATGGCGCGCCTGCGGCAGGCCTGCAGCTGCCCCTGGCGACCCCTGGAGGCTCCTGGAGACCAGCTCTGGGGGCAGAGGAGGCTGGGACTGGGCCCTGGCCTCCCCTGCCTCTCCCTCGCTGGCGCTCCTGAGCCTCTGGGGCCCCCAATCTGCACCTGTCTGCCTGTCGACCAGGGGGGGAGGGGGGGTTGGAGCAATGGGCTGGTCACGAGGGGCCATGATGGGCGAATGGGGCGAGCCTGTGGGGAAGGGAGTGGGTCAGTAGGGCAGTGGCCTCCTGGCAAGCCATCAGGCGTGCCAGGAGGATGGGTGGTTCCTCCCCCATGGCAGGGGAGGAGTGGAGAGAGGGGGGGGCTCGTGCCCCCCCATGGGTCAACCAAGTATAAACTTAGTTGTGGCTGGGCCCCTAGAGAGAGGCGCAACGACTGCGCCCCCCACAACTACGAGCCAAAAGGCGCCCGCCTCTCCCCTCCCCCGACGCCAGACCCAACGTAGCGCACATGGGCCGACGCCCCGAAACCGAACAAAAAAGAACGAAGGAGGGGGGGGGGGGGTGGACAAGGGGAGTGAGGGTGGGGTAAGGGCGATGTCAGGTGAGGCCCCCAGAGAAAGGGGAGTAGATAGCAAAGTAGTAGGCATATTCAAGAACATATTTTTAATATATTCGCCAAAACTGACGCTGGAATGCAGTCGCGATGGCGAGGGCTAGCGTGCAGTGGTGCGTGCCAACGTGCCACGTGTACTACAGCCAAGCGCATGCTACTCCGGACGGAGAGCTAAAAGCCCACGACATGTGCACTGCGCGCCCGCGATATTAGGATAGGCACCAACACTCGTTCAAGCAAAAGTCTTTGGCGCCGTTGCAAATGCGTTTCGGTATGCGCGGCCTTTCAAGAGTCAGGCCAACGCCTCTCCGAGTTCGAGAGTACGCGTGAACTCTTCTTCCGTAAATGAGAGCATCTGAGCGGCCTCGGCATGCAACTTTTGGCGTTTGAGGACATCAATGAGGCGGGCCTGTGAGCGCCGAGGCAGGCCCCAAGTGAGAAAGACATGGAAGACGGGGAGGTCGGACATCCACGTCGTGAGGACACGCTTTGAGCTTAAGGCAATTCGCCGAGGCAGACGCTGCTTGGGCAGAATCTGAGTGGCCCAGTACCTGCTTGCGGAATGCCAAGAGGAGCTCGGATTGTCGCTTGCGCAATCGATTGTTCTCGTTCGCTAGGCGTTGTGCCTCGGCACGGGCACCTTGGCCTACGCCCTCCCGGTCTTCACGGAGCTCGCGCAATTGTGTCCGGTAGCGCTCGAGCTCCTCGAGGGCGCGGTTTAATCGCACCTAGGAGCCACCAGGTGCACATTGTTTGTGGTGACCACACGATAAAGTGGGGATCGCCGCCAGATGAGGTTGCAAAGGGTGTGCGATGTTGCAGAGGGTGTGCGATGGCCTACTCACATCTTTACTCTTCTGCTCTGATGAGGCAACCTTATTGTTCTTGTTCGCCTCATCTGCCTCCTTCTTCAATAGGGCCTGACATCAGGGTGCAAACATGCAGATGATCTAGAGACTACATGCAGCGGCAAGTGTGCACAGGCTCCCTGCAGGCCCGCACTGAACTCACCAAATCACGCTCGAGCCCTTCGGCACGCGCCTGTTGACCATCAGCCCGACTCTTCTCCTTGGCCAGATTGGTCCGCAACTGAAGGATAGAGCGTAACCGGTCGTAAAAACATTAGTGAGCTGAGGAGAAGCTCGGGCGTTGCATGTAGCATGTTGGGAGGCCACGGTAATGCAGCTGAAGCGCCCGGAGAGGGGGCACGATAGCAAGTAGATTGGCGCTCATCCGGGATGGATGGGCGGATATGCATGGCAATCCCTCATATTTCGCCCTCCTCTGCACCATAGGCGAGGCACACCAGTTTCTCGGAGCGCTCGAGCTTCGCTCTCTGCTGCTGCTCCTCCTTGATGAGCTTCTCGAGAGCGTGCATGGCCTCTGTCCTCTCGTCGAGGAGAGAGCGGAGCTTGACGGCCTCCTCCTCGAGTACCATCAGTCGGGCCGCCTGAAGCCTAAGCTTGGTCACGTCGCCCACGTCAGTCTCGGCCGCCTCGGCGTGCGTCATGCCACTCTGCACGTGCTCCTCGACGAGAGGCTGCGACTCCTGAGCATGCGGATGCATGAGCTCAAACGGTGCGACGTCGTGCTCGCCACTCTCTTCGAGGACGACACCCCCGATTGGAAGCTTCACCGGCCGTTCAGCCGCCTCGAGCCTGACCGCCTGCTGCCTCGCAATCCGCTCGGCCTGCTGCGCAGTCTCGTCGGCGCGAGCGTCGAGAGCGGCGCTCGCAGCCT
>CM030945.1:1181910-1208910 GCA_018136815.1 Isochrysis galbana | reverse complement strand
GTCTCGGAGGCGGGTGCCTTGCCTGCACGGGGAGCCATGTCGTCGGCGGTCGCCTCTCTCGCGCGTCACCTCTCTACAAAAAGAGAATGTTCAATCCTTTACTGAAAATGTTCACACACCTTTCTCCTTTTCTTTTCGACTATTAGAACTCCCCTCTCTCTAACCTCTATCTAACCTACTTGCTTTCGGGTGCTTCTTGGGTTGCCCCTAACCCTAACCCTCTCCCTAATCCTAACCCTAACTACTTAGGGGTGGTTAGTTAGGGTTAGGGGTAGGAGATCTGTATATGTATGTAGCATACGCGTACCCGCATACGTATAATATACGTGCATGCGCCGCCGAGCCGCCGAAGAGCGCTCCGCCTGAACAACAGGAACAGGTGAGGAGACCACTGAACAAGAACAACGTTGAGGATTGGCCTTGAACACAAGTGAACATGAACAATGTTTGCGTTCTTAGTCGAACGCTAACTGAACGTTGGGTCCCAAAATAAACGTTAGGCAGCTCTACCACAACGCCACAACCCCCCATAAGCCATAAGCCTCCTTTCTTTCGCAATTCCGCGCCTCTCCGCCGTGCGTCGTTCGCAATGCCCGTAGTCACTTCCAACATGAGTCCCGAGGAAAACTCCATGAGCTCCCCACAAGAAACGCGTTCCGCGCTAGCTCTAGCTGCCGGCGCGCCCTCGCGGCCCTCGCAGGCAATCTCCAAAAAAAAAATCTGAAAAGATTCTAGGCTCTCGGCTCGCAGGTCGCAGGCAATCTCCAAAACTGAGATCAGCCTCGCTCTGACAATATCCCCCCCACCGATACCTGTATTTGGCCTGTATTTGGTCTGTAATGCATGCTGCATTTTCTGTAATTCTGTTACCCGGCTCTGTATTTCCCATCTAGCATCTAGGGTCGTGGGTCCAGAGTCCAGAGCCGCGTGCGCGGTAAGAATACTACGAAGTCTTTTTGTTGCTTGTAGTGAACAAAAAGTTGTTCTACAGCCACTGCACATCAGAGGAGAGGGGGGAGGGGGAGGGGAGCGCGGTCAATGTACACACGGTGGGCCGCCAGTTGGCCCTACAAGTGGATGACCTCTGTCATGGAGAGAAAAACAAAATGGGGTTTTTTTGTGGCCACACCGCCGCGTCCCGCGCGCTTAGGCTGGATGGCGCGCTTGTGGGACGGATTGCGTCCGAGCGCGCGCACGCATGGCGCGCGGCGTGTGTGGTGTGTGCTGCGCGAGCGCGCGCGCGCAGGAGTACGCGCGCGGGGGTTGGAGCGCGCGAGCGCGTGAACGTGACCAACCAGACGTCCGTGTGCGATCCGAGCCTTCCTGCCCGCTTCCCTCTCTGTTCCCCTCTCTCTCCTGCCTCCCCCCGCCTCTCCTCGCCCCCCACCGCTCCTCCCCTGCTGCTTCCCCATGCCAATGCCCACGCCCACGACGCGCGTCACCAAAGGTGTGGAGATGCTACGCTGCAATTACAACTACGCCCCACCCGAGCACGCCCTCTCGGCGCCCCGGCCCGCCCCCCTTGCCCCGTTTAGCGTGAGCGACGCACTTCCGACTCTCCTGGAGCACAGCCACTCCCTTGTCGCCCAGCACACCTACATCAGCTCCATCAGCGACGGCGAGCGCCGCGCTTGGCCCTTCGTGAAAACCGGCTCACTCTTGGTGAGCACCGGCATGCAGGCCCGCCCGGGCGTCGAGTTGCGCCCTTTCCAGCGCCGCGCCCTTGATCAGGTGCTGGTGCACCGCAATGACGGGTCGTCCCCCCTTGCTCTCTCGGGGCTCGTGAAGATGCCGTGCGGAGCGGGCAAGACCCTCTGGTCGCTTTGGCTCGCCATGGAGCTGCAGACATTCACCCTCATCGTCACACAGAGCGTCATGGCCAGCGTCCACTGGAGCGAGCAGCTTCACAAGTTCTTCAAGCCGCCCTCAAGGGGTGTCCTAGTCCTGCGCCACGACGGGGGGGACATGGCCGCCACAACCGACCGGCTGCTCGACGTGAATGGCAAGTGCCGCCCGGGCATCGTCATCTGCACCTACCAGGCGCTAAACTCGCCGCAGGACACCGAAATGGAAAGCTTCCTCGCACTGCTGCGCGCCTTGCCGCATGGCCTGCTCGTGCTCGACGACCCCGCCGTCGCGGATCCAGTCGGGAGCGTGCTCGACATCCCCTCCTTCTGCACGCTCGCCACCTCCGCCACCTTCCACCGCGAGGACGAGCGCATGGACCTGCTACCGCTGCGCGTCGGCCCTGTCGTGGCCAACGTCGACCGCGGCGAGCTGCTCCAGCACGGCTTCATCGCGCCCATTCGGCGCGTCGAGGTCCTCGTCCCCTCGTGCGGCACCGATCCTGTGCGCCAGGCGCCCAAGCTGCTCGCGCTCCTCGGCATCGTGCGTCACCACGCGCTCTGTGGACAAAAGCAGCTCGTCTTCTGCGACGATTTCGAGTCGCTCAAGTTCGTTTTTCCGCCTTCTCTCGGGCACCTTCCGCGAGCAGATGCCGGTGGTCGGTCCGCTCAGCCAGGAGACTCCTGGCAAGGAGCGCTTGGCCATGCTTGAGCAGTTCCGCCGCAAGAGCGGTGCCGCCGTCTTCTGCCTGCTTCACTTGGCCGACACCTCGGTCGACCTGGTAGGCGCCAGCGTGCTCGTGCAGGTGAGCTGCGTCACCGCCTCCAAGAATCAGGAGGTCGAGCGCACCGGCCGCATCCAGCGCCCCAGTGTCTGCGCGGAGCACGTGGCGTACACACTCGTCGCGCGCGGCTCCGTCGAGCAGAGCAACGTCCTTAAGCGCCGCAAGTGCATGCAGGACGAAGGCTACTACACACAGGTCTGCCACCTGGCTAAGATCAAGCTCGTGCCCGGCCCGGAGGATCCCAAGCTCGTCGAGGACGCTCTCCAAGAGAGTGGAATGACGGCGTGCGCCGCGGAGGAGTCTAGGCCAGCCCCAAAGCGCTCATGCCTGAGGGAGCGCATCGCGCAAGGTAAGCGTGTTGTTATCCGTCCCGAGGATCCGAACCCGCACCGAATGTAATCTAATACTGTCGGTGGGGGTGTCGTGTGATGTTTTGCGCCCCGACGACCCCCCCCCCCCCCCCCCTCGAACACCGAGTTGGCTGCGACTCCAAAAAATTTCTGTGGGGGCTTGTGCCGTGAGCTATGGGCCCTCGGTCCTGTGCAAAGGCAGCAGTGAAGAGGATGACGTGCAAGGTGGCCGGCGTTGGTCATGCTTGCGTATCGAGAGAGGGGGGTGGCTGGCGGGAGTGAAGAGAAGGGTGGGAGGAGAGTGGTGGTGGGGGGGGAGGGCACGCCCGTGCTTCCCGAACGAAGGGCCAATCGGCAGTGTCTCTTCTTGGGGCCGCCCCAATGGCAAATTGAAAAAAAAAACTTTTTAAAATTCTCGCCTCACTCGTGGCACTGGAACGTTCCCCCGTAGCCACGCCCTTTTCCCTTTCCCACCCTCATTTCCCGCCTTGCGGCAACTCCCCTCGTGCTCTACTTAGGGGCTCGGGTCTTTTGGGGGGTCCGAGCGGAGCGGGGTGCACCTGTCCTCAGCGGCGTGTTCTCGCCCTCCTCCTGTGCTGCTGAGTGACCTGTTTATCATATGTTTTCATTCCAGGGTTTCTGTTTTCCTGCGTGCTGCAATGTTAGTCGTGGATGAGTTATACTGAACCGTCGCATTTCCAGGTGATCTATTAATCCAGGGCGACACGTCGTGTTATGCGAGTTTTTCGGCAAGACCAAGTGCTTTCACTACTCGGCTAGTGTTTTCGCTAAGTTGTAGCCTGCCTTTTTCGTCTTCGATAAATACGGGGGCGCTGAGTTCTAGTGGTTTCTTGAGTTTGGGTTTCCTCCCCTGCGCGGCTTTTGTTGTGCGCATGGAGTGGTGTGTTTTTGGCGGGGCAAGGCCCCTAACTAATGTGACAAACCTCGTTAGCGTAGATTCTAAGATCGGTATGTAGTGGTACTCATGTGACTCGAATTCGACTCTGTAGAAATCTCTTAGTATGTATTTCCACGCTATCACGTATAGCGCTCTTAGACTTTCTGGCGTGTTTGCACCGGGGTATGCGAACAATCTATCCTTCGTCTTCTGCATCCATGACCTTCCGGGGGAGGGGGTGTAGTCATTGAGGGCATCTATGGCCTCGAATATTATTCTCGTCGCGGGACACCACGCTAGGTGGCACGAGTCTTCTCGGTGTCGGTGACATAGTCTACACGTAATTGTCGGGCTCTCTGCGAACCTATTTCTCGTGCCGATCCTTCTGTGTGTGATATGCTTGAAGTGCAAGTGTTTGTCCGCGTGTTTTAACAATGGTATTGCGTAAAGTCTCGCTACGTGTTTCCATTCTTCGTTGGTGATGTTCAGTCGCTTTTCCCATGCTAATCTTGCTGATTGCGGGGCGCTACTTTTGGTCGCCTTCTGCGCGGCCTTGGTGATGTCTGCGACAGCTATCGCGTCTAGCGCGATCTTCCCTTTTCGTATGGCGTATTCATCCGCCAAGGGGTATTCCATGTGTCTCGGGCCTTTGTAGCCGCCTTCCCATCTGGCCGGCGGGTGGTAGTATGGGATTTCTCCAGCGTCCGCTACACTTCCGGTGTCGGCAATCTCTCCTAGGTAGTCGGTGTCGGCGTGTAGCCAGATGTTGTTCAGCTTGCTGATGTACTTTTCATCCTCAGAGACCCTGATTTCCCTACTCTGTGTCTCGGTCCCCGGCTCTTGAGATGAGGTGTTGTCGTCGCGGGTCTTTTTTTCCTTGGTGTCCGGGGGTGGGCGCTCTTTCGATCGCCCTAGCACTTG
The DNA here is from genome assembly GCA_018136815.1 of Isochrysis galbana. Taxonomy (NCBI): domain Eukaryota; phylum Haptophyta; order Isochrysidales; family Isochrysidaceae; genus Isochrysis; species Isochrysis galbana. The sequence goes on along the minus strand of CM030945.1, from coordinate 1,204,112 downwards.
CGTCGCGTAGTTGATGACTTCGTCCCATGAATCTAGGAACTCCTTTTTGCGTAATGTGCGGCCCTCGTGTGCGAAGGTCTCAGGTAAGTGCTCGAGATATGCCGAGCATTCGTTCTTGCTATACGGTGTCGTAAAGGCGCTGTCCTTGAACACGTTGTGCACTACGTTAGTGTGCAGCGCTTCCCACAGGCGAGCCCATGGGGCGCGCACCTTCGGAGGCGGGATGTGGGGGTTATGCCATATTGGTTGTGATAGCGCGCCTTCTCGTGTGAGGAAGGAGGGTTGTATGTCTAGTTCTCTGAAGTTAGCGATAGCCTCTTTCCAGAAGACTGGGAGCGCTGGGTTGCCCCTTATGCTTTCCGTCAGAGTCTTCGTAGGGATCGTGGAGAGTACAGCTCCTCTCCCTAGTCCGGTTCGACAGAACCAAGCATCTAGGCCGTGTTTCCATAACGCCTTCCGAGCGTTCAGATAGTTTAGGATCCATTTTGCCTGGAGCGCTTTTACGTGGGACGGCCAGTCTAGGAGTCCAAGGCCCAGTGTCCTGGTTGCGCTTTTTCCGTGCGATACGGCATAGTGTGGGTGTTTTATCCATTTGTTTTGTCTATTGGTATATGGGCTTGTCCAGAGGACAGTGTCCGCCGCCCTTTGGACACGGACGTGAAACCATTTAGGAGCGGCCAAGGTTTGTAACCAGTATCTCGGCATACCATATATTATGAAGTTTACCACTGACGCTCGTCCGAATATCGTCATATAGTTAGTGGCCGGTGCTAGCTTGGCGACTCTCGCGTCTAACTTTTCCGCTAGCTTCGACCAAAAGGGTTTGAGCGCCTCAGGCGCTCCTAGGGGGACGCCCAAGATGGTCAGATACTCATCGTTGTTTATCCAGTTGTATTTTCTCATATCCCACGGGGGCTTACGACGCCTTTGGGATCCCATTCTTAACCCTTGGAATTTGCTAGCGTTAGTTTTGCCGCCCGTTGCTTTCTCGTACAACTCCACCCATTGTAGAGATTTTTGCAAGCTCTTGTAGTCGCGCGTTATTAGCGCCGTGTCGTCGGCAAACTGGCTTATCTTCAGGCTGTAGCCGTTTAGGTTTACGCCGCTTATGTCTTCGTCGCTGTTGATGGCTCGTGTTAGCGCTTCCGTTGTCAGAAGAAACGTGAGCGGTGACAGCGGGCATCCTTGCGGCATGCCGCTGCCCACGGTGAATGGGTAGCTTCTCCCGCCGTTGGTCTTTATCGTGCGTATTGGTCGGGCTTCTTCGCTCGTGAGCGCCCTCGCCAGTGTTTGGAAGGTAGGTCCGAAGTTGAGAAGCTTGAGGGCTAGGTGATAAAACTCCCAGCTCACTCTATCGAAGGCTTTTTCCCAGTCGAGGGCCAGTAGTAGGCCCGGGTCTCCAGTCTCGTCTAGGTATACGATTCTTGGTTGTTGTTGGTGTTGTGCCCATAAGGGCCACCCGGTCTCAGGCCGCGCTGCCGGGGCAGCGCGGCCGTCCCCGGGGTGGGAGAGGCCTCTGCCATAAGGCATGCCCAGTGGATGTTTGGCTCTTCTCGTCTGGTGCTGGCTCTTTGTGCTCCCCAGCATGTGGCCCACCATGGGGTGAGCCAGCATGGCTGCCTTGTTGGGTGTGGCCAGGGCCACGGGCCGTGCGGCGCGACCGGGGTCACGCTCACCTGCTCGGCCTCTGCAGGCGGACGCGGTCGCTTCGCCAGCGACAGCTCCATGGGTACAGGGGGGGCTCCCTCGGCGGGGGGCCCGAAGGAGAGGTGGGGAGCGGCGGCGCGCTCCATGGCGACCAACTATAAAGTTAGTTGCCCAATGGCAAATTGAAATAAAATATTCTGAAGGAAGATTTCGGGGCTAACGACCTGAAAAAAAATCTTGAAGATGCCCGCTAAGCTACTGTTTCACTCACACCCTCCCGAACTAAGTTTATAGCTTAGTTCGCCCATGGGGCGAGCCCCCCCCTCTCTCCACTCCTCCCCTGCTGTAGGGGAGGAACCACCCATGCTCCTGGCGTGCCTAATGGCTTGCCAAGAGCACACTGCCTTGCTGACCCATCCTCCTCCCCACAGGCTCGCCTGAATCGCGCATCCTCGCCCGGCGTGGCCAGCCCATCGCTCCAACCCCTCCTCCCCCCCGGTCGACAGGCAGACAGTTGCAGATTGGGGGCCCCAGAGGCGCACCCCTCCCCCCCCCCAGCCCGCCACTGCCGCCGCCGTTCCCGCCCGCTCCGCCGCCAGCGCGTCCCCTGCTACCTCTGCTCGCCCCACCGCCGTCCCCTTCGCAGCTGCCTTTGCTCCTCCCTTGCGTGGTTTTGTTTCGCTCATTGCTCTCTCGCATGGAAGCTCGATTCTAGCAAGGGGGTGTCGCATCCGCGATCGACCTTTTTGTTTTAGAAGTTGTTTGCGTTTCTATGTTCCCTCCTTGCAGGCTAGCCACGAGTCACCGTCGTAGGGTCCTACATTCGCCCACTCGCCCTTGTTGCCCTCGCCTCCTTTGTCGCCTCCTTTGTCGCCTGCTTGCCCCTCACCTGGCTTACCTCCTTGCGTGCTCCTCGCGTTTTTAGGCTAAGTCGCGCGTTCAGGTATCGCCGGTGCAAGGAACCGCCCCTTGTGTGACCCTGATTCCCCCTCAGGTGTTGGCCGTTGGATTATATCGTGGCGCTATTTTACTTCGGTCTTCATCAACTCACTTAAGGGTTTTCGAAAGATTCCCTCCTTATTCCTGTGCGTAACTGTCGCCCCCGTCGGATCGTCCGTCGCCCCGTCGCTCTCTTGTCGGCATTCTCTTCCTTGTTCGGTCTGTCAGCGGGTTCCTGTGCGTTCCGTGATAAGTTGATAAGGATACGTTAGTGTGGAGAGTGTTGACGTGAGTGTGGTGTTATCTCGTCGGTCTAGCGGACCCCCGCCGTCTGTCGTCTGTCGTTCTTCGTTCGTCGCTCTCGTCCTCGTTCTCGTTCCCGTTCTCGTCCCTCGTTCTCAACACTACCTCAATACCAAACCCCACAACCCCACCACTCTCTCATCCTCAGCCTATCCATCCCGACCCTCCCAGCCATGTCCGCTCCGTCGTCGCGCTCGCCCTCGCCCAAGCCCGTCCTCCCGCCGTTCTCTGCTGAGGAGGTGGTCTAGCCCGTCATTGGCCACCCCCCAACTTCCGCCGCGCCTCTCGCCGCTTCCCTTCCGTCCCCTCTGTTCCCATCTGAGGTAGTGGTAACCTGTAACCTCGGGTCCGTCACCATCATCACTGAGAGGCATGGACGCTCGCTCGCGGTTCGGGTCGATGACTACCCGCCCGTTTACTGACGTGAATTTTATTTTATTATAAAGTTAGTAGCAATAATCAATAATATCAGCCTGATATCAGGTTATCAGGTCTAGTAGGCCTGATATCCTAATGATACCTGATATCAGAACCTGATATCAGCCTGACGGGGCATCCGGGACGAGGGGGGGAGCGGAAAGAGGAGTGAGGGAGAGGCAAGGGCGTTGTCGCTGGGGAACCCTGCGGAAAGGGTAGTGGGTAGCGACAGTAGTAGGCATCTTCAAGAATTTTTTTTCTAGAGTCACCACAGCACCATGCACGCGATTGGGATTAGGATTACGCCAAGCGGGGTTCGAACCCCGTTTGCCAAAGCCATACTTTAGTAGAGTAGTAGTGGTAGAATCCAGGCCCTCTCAGCTCTCCTCGTCCACTCTCTCCTCCCGTCTTCTCTCTTTCATCAGCACCACTGCTGCTGCTCTCCTCTCTCTTCTTTCCTTATTCATGCCGTTATATCATTCTCCACGGGGTGGCTTTGACCAGAGAAGAGAACGAAGGAAACCCTCCACCCCCACCGCGGGCTCGCTCCCCCCTCTCCTGTTTCTTAGCCACTCGCGGTCTTCTTCTCCTGTTTCTTTAGTACTCGCGGGGGCAGCTGTCGGTCGCCTTCTTTCTTCCCCCCTCCACCCCCCGCCCCGCCCTTCCCCCCGCGCACCCCGTCGGGGCCGTCTGTCGTGCGGCTGCGGTAGGCGAGGCGTGGGGAGAGGGAGAGAAGGAGAGAGGTGGGGAGAGAGCGGGGGTAGGGAGAGAGTGGAAGGGAGGGAGGGAGAGAGGGAGAGGAGGGGCGGGGCGGTCGGGAAGGGAAGAGAGAGTGTGAGAGGGCGGGGGGAAGAGTTGGAGAAGCTCTCTCCTGTTGCCCAGCCGCTGCCTATTAGGGAGAGTGGGGGGGGGGGGAGGGAAAAGGGGCAGGGATGTCTGGCGAAATGGCAGCGGCTGAGGCGGCGGCTGCGTGCGCCTGGTCAGACTTCCTCTCCAACCGCGTGAGGCTAGCGGTGGTGCGCGCCGCGCCGTTTGCTCGCCAGCTATCCGAACTCCTTGATGAGCGCGACGTGCCGGCCGAACTGCTCGTTGTGCTGGCTGACATGGCGTACATCACGGGCGCCGGCAGCGGAGACGACCCGGAAATCCTTGCGCTCGCCCTCGTGGCGTATGAGCGCTTCATCAAGCTGGAGCCACCGGAGGCGACGATCAATGCAATGCGCATGCGCGCGGAGACGCTGCTGCGGCTGCGGCGGTATGCGGAGGCCTTTGAAGCCTTCAACACGCTTCACGCGGCTCGCCTGCGCCACTTTGTCTTGGATGATGCTGAGGTTGCTCCCTTCAGGCTTATCCATGACGCTGAGGCGCTTGAGGCTGCTGCTCGTCTTGGGCTTCCTGATAGTGACGACAGTACTGCTGCTTGCGACCTGGCCCATCGGTGGCGCCAACTCGCGGATGAGTTGGCTGTGGTGGGCCATGGTGGAATGTCGTCTGATGCCTTGTGGCAGGGCGAGGACACTGGGCAAACCATGGCCGCGGATAGCACGAACAGCACGGCTGCCCCGTCCACTACCCTTTTGGATACATTAAGCATGGACTTGAGGCATAGGGTGCGTGTCAGGTCGCTTAGCCCTTCCCAGCGAGTCCTGCTAGGCCTGAGTTACGGCTCGCCGCTTCCTATACCATTGGGAACGGCGCGGCATTGGGAGCCAGGGATGTCTGTGCTCCACGCCCGCACCGATTGGTCTGTGCACGAGGCGCGCTATCACTCCGACCGCTGCGTGGTGATCGATGGGATACTTGGTGAAGGAGCCTTGAAGGAGTTGCAGCAATACGCTCGACATGGTGCACACTTCAACACCATGCGCAACGGATACCTCGGCTGCTTTCCGAACGATGGCGCGACACATCCGATTCTCTTGAAGCTCACAACCGAGCTCACACGCGTGATGCGCGGCGTCTTTGAGCCGTATGCGCTCGCTCTATGGTGGTTCTTCAAATACTCCGATGCTGGCAACGCCGGAATTGGGTTGCACGCCGACCCTGCCGCAGTCAATGTGAACATCTGGTTGACGGAGGACGACGCACAGCTATCTGGCGGTGGGCTGTTGATCTACGATCATGTGCCACCCCTAGAGCAGCCCACCGTCGCTGCGAACCATGAATTCGCAAGCGTGGCGGCAGAGGACACCCTGCGGCGAAAGCTACTAGCAAAAATGGCCCATGGCGACACCAACGGCGACCACGTCCAGGCGAGAGGTGCAAGGCAGGTGCCCTACGCGTGCAATCGAGCGGTCATCTTCGTTTCGGATCAGTACCACGAGTCTGAGCCCTTTGAGTTCAAGCCGGGATATGAAAATCGCCGTTGTAATCTCACACTGCTTTTTGGCGATCGATGGAGCCTCCCTACGCCTGGCAATGATGTGGCGCCTCGATTCGCATCAAGCGCCGCCTCGGGCGAGCAGAAGAGGCACAGCCAGGCTGGGTCGACGCAAAGCACCGGCGCTTGCAGCGCTGGGAGTGCCGATGGATGGGACGTGTTTGATTGACGAGGGCCAACAGCAAACTTGGACGTGCGACATCTGTGCAGCCCACCCTTGGGAATGGCAGAGATGCACATTCAACGGGCCCCACCACTCTCATTGCTTGAATGCATGGGGATGCTCGTACACAAGGGGGGTGGCGGGGGTGGTGATGGTGGTGGTGGTGGGGGGCGCATGCCTGCACCCGGAGAGGGCACGGCATGCTTGCGCCGCGTTGCACGCCTGCACGCGAAAGACACGGCTGACAGTTTTGGCAATTATATTGCATGAACGGCTCCTCGAGGAGCGTAAGTGTTAAGCTCCATCAAGGGCACCGGCGAACGTAATCCTCGTCACTTTTGCTTCCCGTCGGTCATGTGTAGGGAAGTCCCTAGGGGGTGTCGGCGAACTGAACATGATCTGTAAGGTGTTGTACGAGCATGATGTTCGTGGTGTGATGCGCATGCTTCTTCGTTGTACGTTCTTCGCTATGGCGATAATTGCTGTGACGTGAGAAATCATTGTTAAAAACTCTTCAAGTTCAACTAATGTATACTTAGTTCGCCCAGGGGGGGGGGCATGAGCCGCCCCCATCTCTCTCCACTCCTCCCCTGCCATGGGGGAGGAACCACCCGTGCTCTTGGCATGCCTGATGGCTTGCCAGGAGCACACTGCCATGCTGTCCCACTCTCTCCCTGGCAGGCTCGCCTGTCTCGCTCGCCCTGGCCTGTCGTGGCCAGCCCATCGCCATCGCTCCAATCCCCCCTCCCCCTCGGGTCGACAGGCAGCGTACAAGCAGACAGGTGCAGCGTGGGTCCCCCTGAGGCTCAGGAGCGCCGGCGAGGGATGCGGGCAGGGGAGGCCATGGCCCAGCCCCCGCCCCAACCTCCTCTGCGCCCCCTAAACTGGCCTACAGGAGCCTCTAGGGGTCGCCAGTGGGCAGCTGCAGGCCTGTCGCAGGCGCAGGCGCGCCATCGCGCGTGCCACAGGAGAGGGGAGAGCAGAGAGCGCGGAGAAGGGGGTGAGCGGAGCGAGAGCTCCGACCACCGAGAAATAGGTATATAAGTCCCGCACCTGTGCTTACAGAATAAGTCGGGACTGAGACCCCGCCAACCCGGTAGGCATAGACCATTGACTACGTATGGCCCTCCCGGACCCTGCCGCCTGAACCGGGCCCAAGGTAGCGCACTTGGGCCGCACCCCAGAAACCGAAGACAAAGGAACGAAGGGGGAAAGGGGAAAGGAACGGAGAGAAGCGGGAACAGGGGCGATGGCGGATGGTCGGATGGTCGGCGATAGAAGCCGAAGGCGGCCGCTAGTAGGTTTTTTTAGCCCTGAATCTTCGGGTGATTTTTTAACCAAATATTGTCATGTATTTCGTGGCCGGTGCCAAATTGGCTACTTTGTTGTCTATCTTATCCGCTGGCGTCGACCAGAAAGAAAGGCTTAAGTCTTCTGTTGTGCGAGCGCAAACAAAAAAGAGTACTCAACAATTGTGTCCCGCGGTCCCGCGGTGCCAGCGGTGGCGGCGAGACGGCGAAAAATACAAAAATTGGGGTACTGGAACCGTGGGGATATTGTTAGACAATCTCTTCTTACTCAAATTTCAAACAAGCACGCGCAGAGCGAAAGGAATTAAGGCCCACAATCAGCCCCCTCCTCAACCCTACGATTGCGCGTCTTGGGTGATTCTTTTGACTCGCGAAACCTACCTCAAACGCTCCATACAATGCCTGAAGTTTTGTCTCTACATACACATACCCGGGGAGCATGCTCCTGCGTCACTTCTTCGTCTGCACCAGCGCCCTCACCATCCCGGTGCGAGCGCACCAGCGCTTCTCCCGGCTACCCATCTCCTTTGCATACATTTCCTCCGCGTAGGGGTGCTCCCCGCCAGGCACGCCACGTCTGCGCGTCGGCCTCCAGCTGAACGCCCGGAAGCAAATCGCGCGTGCACATGAGGGGATTGCCTCCTGCGCCGCAGCAGCCGCTTCCCGCGCCCCCTCCTCGTCCTAAGCGTCGGGCACAGCAGACAGCAGTGCTGTGGGCTGGACGCTGGACGCTGGACGCCCGCTTGCCGCGCTGCACCTGCATCACGCGCAGCGGCTCGCGAGTCGCCTCGGGCGGCCCGTCGGCCAACAAGGCGCAACCAGGCACCACTCCAGTGTTCAAACCCTGCGGGTCGCCGAACACCCACAGCCCAAACATGAGTGTGGTAGCCTGCAGGGACGGGCTGGTGCCGGCGGGTGGGCGGACGCCACCTGCCGCGCACGTACCAGAAAAAAAAACTTAAGAACCACCTTAAAAGAATAGACTTAATTTTGGTTTCGCGAGAAAGAGCAGCGTTACCAAGCCAAAAGCGCACACGTACGGCCTCAGGATAGCTACGTGAGCCGCCGCCCCTAGTCTTGCCCTTGCGTGCTCTGATGCCATGGCTCTTACTTTCTCAATGTGGGTACTTTAGTCGGGCCGAAGAGCCTATATACATACTCACACGTCTTGCTCATTACGCCGTATGCGCTGCCGTCTCCTCCTTCGACCAACCAAGTGCATGCGCCTTGCACAGCGGGCACACGATGGAGAGCCGAAGCCATCGAACGATACATTCGTGATGGTAGAAATGCTTGCATGCGAGAGTGCAAACCGACTCTCCTTGTACCATCTCCGAGATGCAGACTGCGCACACATCACTCGACTCGTCGTCGCAGGCACCAAGCTTGCTCGTCGAGGTGAGGGAATCGCTGCCACCGTCGCGCGGTCTTGTGGGAGTTCCTCGAGCTACCGATACCCTGAGTCTATTGATCTCATGCTCCTCCAATCCACGGGGCATGTGCTGTTGTGAACCCGCGACCCCTGCTGCGCTGTAGACCCCAAGAGCATCAGAAGGCGAGTCTGAAGAACCTGGCCGGCTTCCCTCCAGTGGTGGTAACAAGAATCCCCTCCCGCTGTGCGACCGGATCCCTCCGCGCAGCACCTGCTGGATGCGACGGAGTCGCTCCGGAGGCAATTCATAAAGTTGTGTGCCGGCTTCCTCGACCTCCTGCAAGACGGCGAGCATCTCACCGAGTTCGCCATCAATGCGCTCCCTCTCATTGCGAACAGTGTAGCGACGATGTTCGCTTCTTTGCACGGTGCCAAGCAATTCGGCAGCGAGACGTTCTGCTCCAGCAGCTGAGTGGCGCCGTAGCACAAAGCGTGACGAGCGCTCTGTTGTGCGGACCCCGCCATGCATGCGGTGTGGTAAAGGCATCACAGGGAAGTGGCTCGATGTCCCCGTTATTGTCCAGTGGCCGCTGTGTGCCTCGCCCGCTAGAGAGGGCAGGCTCGGCAGCAGTCTAAGATGGACGTTCGGCTCGAACTGCGCAGCCGTGCGAGTGCGCATGCGAGAGCGGTGATTCATCGTCGCCCGCTCGTTCGCCGCGATGCTCCTCCTCACGGGGAAGGCACCCGAGTGCATTGCGTCTCTGAACGCTCCGGCGTCGCGCCGAATGCTGTGCGTCCCTCTCTCGCTCTGCCTCTCTCGGCAGGACAACCGCTCCCCCCCGCCCCTCCCGCCACGGACGTCCACACCACACGCTCTCGGCCGCTGCGAGCGAGAAGAACAGACCATGCAAAGCACGAATGAAACCGTTGTTATTTTTAGATACAGTACCCAGGATCCCAGGATACCGGGACGACGATAATGTTCCGTTTTACAGAGGGTGAGGGGCGGCGCGGCGCGCTAGCGCAGCTCCAGCCCGGTCACTCACTTGGGGGGTGCGAAGGCGAAGGGCACCAGCTAACCTAGCTACACATACCTAATGCATCATGCATAGCTTTTACAAATGGCAAATGGTTACCAATTGATCAATTGATATTTTTTGGATATTTGGATTTGGTATTTGGGCTTCCCAATAGTCATATCGTAGATATTTTGCATCGATGTTTGGGCGTCTTTATTTTCTTTTGAGGGATGCATGTGCTTACCCCTGCTAGCTCCAACAGCCAGAAGGCTCCTGAAAGGACAAGGGAGGGAGGAGGGAGGGAACGGTGAACGGTTAGAGCGATGGGCTGGTCACGACGGGCCACTACGGCGTGCGCGATCCAGACCCAACCCTCCTGGGCAGGTGTGTGTGGCGAGGCCCCCCTACAAGCCAAAGGGCAGCGTAGGAGGGTGGGCAGTTCCCTCCCTCCATCAGCCATCAAGGTGGGCCGGGATAGGGGGGAGGGAGAGGGAGCGTGCCCTCCCCCATGCGAACCAACAATAAAGTTAGTTGTAGTGCTGTTAGTTGAGCGAGTGAGTGCGAGTGAGTGAGTGAGTAAGGAAGTGATATCCGTCGAAAAAAATCCGAACCTGTGAGGTCGCGGCCTCTTGTCGCGAAATTTAGGCATGAAAAGCGGCTGCGCGCGGAGCAAAATTCAAGCACGGTCATGGATGGGTAGGGACTCACGTGGCGCGCCACCAACCGCCCCGCCAACCAAACCCTCGCTCGAAGACGATGGCACCACGACGAGACCCGACCTTCAACAGTGGCTGTGACGCTATGATGTGGAAGTGATCGCTGTGAGGATGAGGGCCTCGTGCTGCCCTGTGGTCTATGATGTATGTGCGCTACGTGACTACTAGCAGCTAGTGACTATATACTATGTCTATGTGATTCGATGCGCGAGATCGGTCGACTTAAACACCCTTGACGTTTCCCCTCGCGAGAGTGAAGTTTGGTAGCTACGTGGCACACAAGATGGCCGACAAGAGTGTGCGTTGTCAGTCCGAGCGTTTCTTTTTCTTCTACAGCCTCGATCGTCTCCTAGCTCCTCGCTGATGCGAGCCGCAAGCCTGTAGGTACGCAATGATAGCTTTGTGGACCCGAATCGACCGTAGCCGCGAGGAGCGAGGATCAAGGCAAGGGTACAATTCTACGGCTTCGATCGTCTCCTAGCTCCTAGCGATGCGAGCCAGAAGCCTGTAGGTACGCAATGATAACTTTGTAGATCCAAATCGACTGTTGCCGCAAACAACCATGACAAGGGCAAACCATCACGAGGGATGATTCTGTCCGTGCTCTACGATGCTTGGATTCTCAGTCCGTGCGATGTTTGGAAATGATCTCTGCACCAAAGCAAAAGAATATGAAAGGCGAAAGCAGTGGTGAAATATAGAGGTCCATAGAGCCTACTGGAGCGGTAGGGCGAATCCAAAGGCGAATGCGTCCTATCTTGCCGCCTGTTTTGGCATCTCATGCGGAGCAGAGGGGTCGGGATATGGTGCGAGTGCAAATCATTACTCACGACCAAACACACACTCACCTTGGAACGGCGTGTACGAGAATGGAAAGGTAGTGATTGAGTGCTTGTTCACCTCGTACATGCCGAAGCGGTGATTGTGAATGCGCATGCGCCTGTCCGTGCCGCCCTATAACCAGTTGTCCCAGATTGTACGCATCATAGGAGGAGTAGAACCAGAAAGCCAATACGCGCGCTGGATTTCCTCAAGTGGATTCGCCGCCCAGAACTCACCTGATGGTTGGGTTCCTCTCTCACCGACTTGTTGGGGGCGACGTCGGTATTCCCCGAAAAGTGGTGTGTCAGGGCTCCTCCAGCAAGGAAGGCGGCAAAGCCGACTGCACCGATCATCGGCCAGAACTGAGATTTGGAGATGGCATTGTAAGAGCTCTGCAGCACGAGACAGTCTAGCGCCAAAAGGGCTGGTGGCGTGGATGCACCGATGGATCGAGCCAAATCCTTTTTGCCCGGGCGCCCTGCGGGACTTCTCGCCAGTTGAGTGCTGCCTCTTGCCAGCCTGTCCACGACAAGGACGGCAGAGGAATTCTGAGACAGATTCGAGCGACACGCGTCCCAGACGCTACGGCGACCTCGGCCGAGCTCGGTCTCACTGTGCTCGCGGTCCATTTGCAGAAGCGGCCTCGTGCGCGTGCCAAGCTCGCCCCGTCGACTCGGTCGCGACGCTCCGTGCAGATCCCCTGCGGGCAGCAGCTCTCACCCATCGCGGACGGTCGCTCGTCCCTCGTTTCGCCGATGATCCGTCCGCCCGATCCGATAAATCTCTCGGATCGATCTGACGATAGAGGAGATTATTGCCGTCAGAGTTTTCTTGTTGTGTCCTAGTTCAATCCTATTGCTACGGGGGACCGTGCCTCATCGGCAACGGCAACGGAGCCCCTACCCCGCGATGGGGGAGTGCGTGGTCGGTGCATGGCTCGTCCGATGTACATGGCTAGGGATGCTAGCCAACAAGCAACAAGGCGTTGGTACTCCTACAGATGGTCTTCCATCTTCCATCTATCTCTTACCTTTTTCTTTCTCTCCCTCTCTCCCTCCCCTTCTCTATTCTCTACTTACTATACCTACTGAGCCCTAAGCAGGGAGGGATCATCTTCACGCGGAGAGAGGCGACGGGCCTCTCTCTCTTCTTTCTCTCTCTTCACTAACCTTTGCCTCTCCCTCGCCTATCCGGTTTACGTTATACGTTAGCAGCGTGAGCGTGAGGCGTGAGGCGCGCACAACAGCAGTTACAAGGGCCGCAGGGATATCCCATGATGTGCGCTGCGACTCGTTGCGTCGGCTCTCCGTGGGGCCCAACCGAGACTCCGCACTGCGCGCAGCGATTAAAGTATACGTAGCGTCCCTCCATATGCCTTATGGAGGGCCCCATCAAAGTGCCCCGTGCCTCGCGCATGCACAAAACGCCAACACGCCAGCAGGGCAGACCCTCACAAAACGGATCGCCCGGCTGCATTCAAACTGCGTCGGGGGACGGTCGGCCTCGGCCGCCTCGCCAGCGGCTTTAACTTCCTGCCTCTTAACAACCTACTTTTATAAGTGGTAAGTGGGGGTCAATTGGGGCCTCGCGCCCCCCTCTCTCCATCGCGGACACCCCCCGGGGTGGTCCCTGTCCGACCTAAGTTTGTTGACGTACACTAACGAATGTAAGTTCTTATTCAATGCATTAAATTTCAAGCACAATACGAAAGTTGAAGACACCTTACACGCCATTTGCGAGATTGATAAACCATTCACACTGGTTTATATTAGACACACTCTCTTGAGCAAGAAATTCACTGAGAAAACAATCCTCGATATGAGTCGTGACGTTCTGCTGGGTACAATCAAAACTTATGTCAATTTGGAATTAACTCCCCACCTCCAAGAAGTGTTAGAAGGTGTCGATTCGGGTTCAGCTTCCCAAGTAAAGATTGAAAACAAAAGGCCGCTTATCGATTCGGGTTCAGCTCCCGTAAAGATTGAACCCACAAGGCCCAGCAACATCAAATACAAAAAAAGCTCGGCCATGAAGGCATCCGCACTTCAGATGAAGGGAGGAGTGCCGAGACAAGGCGACGCCGTTCTCGTCGCGTATGTGGTGCTGCTCGGCCTCTCCTTCGGGGTGCTCGCGGGGGGGGGCTCATGGTAGGGTGAGACTGGAAGAAACCGGAGGGAAAGGAGACCAAATGAAGGCAAGCCGCCTCCCGACGTGGAGCCCGAAGACCCTGACAATGTATTCGATGATAATGATGGCGTGGAACCCTCGCTGACTCCGGGTAACGCCGCAGAAGAACTTGATGACGAGGACGATGAGGACGACACCGTGCCTCCCGCTCCTTGTTTGTGAGCCTCCTGAGGGTTACAAATTCGTCATGGATCCGCCTCCAGTCTGCGCTCTCACCCCAGGGACGGTCGAGCATAAGTCACTCGCCCGAAGGTGCATCATGTACAAATGGCCGGTCGTTGGTTGGTGCATCGGTGTGATCACAGTCGCAAACAAGGATCGTCGACGCAAGATTGGCAGGGACATGGTAAATAAAGACCAAAAGCGTTCAATTATCCCCATCCCTGCTGACACCTTTCATTGTCACCTGGAGGTTACTTGAGTCAACTTGACCCTTCACATGTTGAAACACACACGTGGTCTGACTCCATTCACTCGATTTGGGGCAGGGTGGATATATCGTTGAAATCACGATATCTCCTGATATCCCATGTTGGTTTTCCCCTCCAAAGAAAATTGATCGAATTCCTTTGAAACTAGTATAGTCTGTACAGTACCCCTCTTCCCCTCCTCCTCACCATATTTTCAGACCGTTCACGTTACGTATGAGAGCTCTCCACATGTCTACCACCAGCAAAGAGTATTCGTTTTTGTACTCGGCAAGACAATCTTGCTGAGACTTGGGCAGGTGTGTGGATGCAGGGGCAGTCAGTATGTGCACGGGCAGTTGGGAAGTTATATCCAGAGGAAGGTAGCACGAAGGGCAGTTGTATCCAGAGGGCAGTTGGGGGTGAGAGGGGGGGGGGGGCGGTCGGAGTTGGGCAGTTGGAGGTGAGAGGGGGGGGGGGGGGCGGTCGGAGTTGGGCAGTTGTTTGCACAGAGAGGGCGCTTCTCTTCCCTCCCTCCTCCGCGCCGCGCCGCTTCCCTCTCCGCTCCGCTCTCCGCTCTGCTCTCCCTCCCTCCCTCCCGCTCTCCCTCCCTCCCTCCCGCTCTCCCTCCCTCCTCTCCGTCCGTCCCCTCCCCTCCCTCCCCTGAACTGTCCCCTCTTCCTTCCACTGCAAAGCAAGCGTCGCTCTGTCTGTTCCATGACCTCTTTGGAATCCTCTGTCCCGTCATTCCTCTCCTATCTTGATGCCATTCCTCCTGTCGAACGATCCATTGTGGTCCATCCTTTCCACAATCCTCCTCCTCTCCGCTCTCGACCCACTTCCCCAGACCTCCGTCTCCTCGAACAACCCGATGGCTCCAACCAATACATTGTCATCTGTCCTCCACCCGTTCACAGCCCTGTTCCCTCCTCCCTCCCTCCCTCTCCACCCGCTTCCCTGCCAGCGATACGCACCTCGAGTGTTTGACATTTGGATGGACGGGGCAACGCAGGCAAAGAAGTAAGGGCTTGTGGACGGGGCAGCGGGAAAGTCGAGTGGGCGAGGGAAGGATCGAAGTAGGAAACGCAAGGGAGGAGAGGCAGGGGGGGAGAGAGAGAGAGGCAGGGAGAGGCAGGGGGGAGGCAGGGGGGAGGCAGGGGGAGGCTGGGAGAGGCTGGGAGAGGCTGGGAGAGGCTGGGAGAGGCTGGGAGAGGCTGGGAGAGGCTGGGAGAGGCTGGGAGAGGCTGGGCGGTCTCTCGGTGGTTAGGTGGGCGGTCTCTCGGCGGTTAGGTGGGCGGTCTCTCGGCGGTTAGGTGGGCGGTCTCTCGGCGGTTAGGTGGGCGGTCTCTCGGCTATAGGTGGTATCTGGGTGGTCGCTCGGTGGTGCCGCGCCGCGAAGACGCACGGCCAGTTCGTCTGCCGCTCTGGTGGCAGTTGCAAGTAAGGGTGGGGAGGGGGTGCGGGAGGAGACGGGAAGAATCCCCCCTGTGAGTGAGCCCACTGCGACACGCTATCGTATGATTACACGTGCAATTCCGTGGAGGCCGCTGGTACATGTCGTGACGTGACGACGGAGTGGAATAACGAAACCTGGCATAACACTAACCTTGACAAGCACGACGTGGAATGCGAACAGGACGAAGTCATCACGCAATTCCGGCTGAACCGACGAAGCAGCACACAGGACAAGCTGAGGTACATGTACAGGTGCTGCAAAATGAGCTCGTCACAATGACGTCTCAGGTGACAACGAACGGAAGCATGGTGGCCTCCATCAGTGCCTCCGTTGATTCTTTGGACTTACTCGCACTTCGCACGGCCCCCCTGTTGCTTCGGAGCCCTCGTCCAATTCGACATGCATGTCGACCCGTGTCCTACAGGAAGTCGGGGCCCACGCTCCGCACACTCTCTAACGCTCAGCAACGTGTGCTTGGGATCCGCTCACATCCCTCTGCCTTCGTCGCTGACGACGTCGACCAATGGACAAATGCGCGTGCGAGTTGAGCATCGTCGTGTGTATATCCCGTTATCGATTTTGCAGCGACACCAACCATGAAATGGAAGCTTTGATGGTATCTATTCTGGGGACTTTCCACTCGATGCTTCGACCGAACATCCACCGAAGGATACCCCAGACGGCGTTCTGGAAATCTTCACCCTGAGTGTTTTCCACATTGGTCCTCACATGTGCCAACCAAAAGCTCGATGTAGGTGAATGTACAGTTGAGGAGAACGCCAGCTGGAGTGGGACATCATCTCCTTGTGCAAGTATACCTCTTCCGGTACGCATTACCATGTCTGCGACAGCTTCGAACACCTCTTTCTTCACAGACTCGATGCTTTCTCTCACGGCACTACAATCCCAATGTTTGTATCTTTGGAGCTCTGTGGTGAAATTGGAGTCACGTTGGAGCTCTTCACAAATACATATATTCATTATGTCACTGTTCACATCGCTGAACTCCAACCAGACCTCGTCAGACATCTGTGCTATGCTCATAGACGATAGTGATTCCACGGAACGCTTCCTTTTTCCTAGCAGCCCATTCACGACATCTTGGGGATCCCTTTCGCCCATAGGAAGCGCTCGTGGTACTAGGAAGATTAGATTATATTAATCCTGCCACGAAATACCTAGGCCTACAGGCTTTGGCCATGCGTAAAAGCTAACGTTATGTACGAAGGCGCTATGCGACCAGAAGCGCGCCCTTCCTCCTCGGTGCCACAAGGCAGACGAGACCATGGCAGGAGGCGGAGGGCGGAAGCTCTCCTACACTCTCACAAAAAAAAATGTACAAAATGTGGAAGACCACCTCCCGATTCGATCATGTATCAGAAGTTATGCAACCGCATTCTTGGTCGCCCCAATCCGGAGAAACACAACAATACTGAACGCAATTCCACGACAACAATACTCATAAATAAAAGGCACAAAAGGCAGCCTACACCGTCTACGCGGAAGACTGACGATCACTCAAGTATCAGTGATGAAGACTGGAACAAGATTATTTCGGGAGATCTCTAAACGTCACAAAAAGTCAGGTAAATCGGACCCCTTCGTTCAGGCTGACATCGCCAGCATACCCTCTTGCCAAACGAGTGGGTTGGATAGCGCTACCCTCATGATCCCCACGATCTTCCGCGATTGAACGCTTTTCCATGCGGTGGGGGGGGGAGGTGATGGTGATTGAACGCGTTCCACGTGTAGGCTGATGGTGATTGAACGCTTTTTCCATGCGGTGGGGGTGATGGTGATTGAGCGCGTTCCACGTGTAGGCTGATGGTGATTGAACGCTTTTCCATGCGGTGGGTGATGGTGATTGAGCGCTTCTCGCCTAAATGCAATTGTGTACTATGAGATAGATGACCAGGAAGGTGGGCCACCGACCATAGATGACCAGGAAGGGAAGGTGAGCACATTCTGAAGTTGTCTGAGTATGGCACCACTGACGATTGCAAGTGGGTGTTGCTCGAGGCGGAATGCTAGCAACGGCCTTGTTGGCGATGCGAATGCGAATGGCGAATGGTGTGAATACATATGTGTGTTTGCGGGGGGGGGGGGGAGGGAGACTCCGGTGTGGGTGGTGGGACTGTGTTGTTTACTTTACTATGCAGCTATGCAGCTCTCTCTCCAAATCCATATCCATATCCACACGCAAATACGGCGACACAATTTAATTTAACTTCTTATTAATAGTCTCACCGCACACGCGGCCGTGGACCGTGGACCCTCTACTTTCTACTCACGCAGCAAAACTTTCTACACCCCCTCTCTCCCGGCCCTTTCCCCCCCGCCATCAGGCGACTCCCCCCGTGCACTACTAGGGGGATAGGGGAAAAGGGCTTAGATATGGTCGGTGGCCCGCGCCCCCCCCCGGTGATCCGTTCCCCCCTTCCTCCTATGCCTACCGGGCTGACGGCGTCCTCAGTCCCGAGTTCTCGTGTAAACAGGTGCGGGACTTACATATTTTCCGGTGAGCGGAGCCCTCGCTCCGCCCTCCCCCTTCTCCGCGCTCTCTCTCCCCTCTCCAGCAGGCACGCGCGATGGCGCGCCTGCGACAGGCCTGCAGCTGCCTCTGGCGACCCCTGGAGGCTCCTAGAGACCAGCTCAGGGGGCAGAGGAGGCTGGGGCTGGGCCCTGGTCTCCCCTGCCTCTCCCTCGCTGGCGCTCCTGGGCCTCAGGGGCCCCCACTCTGCACCTGTCTGCCTGTCGAACAGGGGGGGAGGGGGGGTTGGAGCGATGGGCTGGCCACGACGACAGGCCAGGACGCGCGAGGCAGGCGAGCCTGCCACTGAGAGAGTGGGTCAGTGGGGCAGTGGGCTCCTGGCAAGCCATCAGGCGTGCCAGGAGCATGGGTGGTTCCTCCCCCATGGCAGGGGAGGAGTGGAGAGAGGGGGGGGCTCGTGCCCCCCCATGGGCGAACTAAGTATAAACTTTTAGTTCCGGTGACACAATTTCAATGGTCAATGGTGCACACCCCCCCGGTATGTATAGAAAGGGATGTTGAGCCACGAGCCACGCGCGGCGCGCCGAAGCTCTCTTGGCGCTCCCCTGTTGCGCGTACATAGGAGCTTTCTTGCTCATTCACTTTCTTGTTCATGACCGGTGCCCTTTCGCTCTATGTAGGTTTCTTAGCACACGGACGGTCAATTTCCTTGTACACTGTCCTTAATGGGGTGGTTTCTTAATGGTGCACCCCTACTGTACACCTATCCGGTCACCATATCCAAAAATCTCGTGATGAATCCTCAATCTTGACTTGGTCAATTTCCTTCCTTACAAGTTAAAATAGCTGTTTGACCGCCCTGACCCTAACTAACACCGGTTGTCCATACACGATCGTCCGCTCGATAAATCCTGCTATGTCACGGACTTGTCTCCCGAGCGGAAGCGGTAAAGCATAGTGGCACAGCGGCAGATCAGCACCAGCCGGGGACGATGCGGGGCGTGCAAGCCGACTGATGACCCAATCAATGAGTGGCCGGGTCCGCCTGTGCTGCGCTGATTGACGGGGGAGAACTAGAAAACTACTTTTACCGCGAGGCGCCGGCGTCGGGGGGAGAAGAGGCGGGGCGGGGGGGCGGGGGGGGGGGGGGAGGGGGCAGGAAGAGTTGGGGAACTTTGCGAAAGCGAGCGCGGTCGCCCGGCCGGGCTTCGTCAATCTGCCGGCGTCGTTGTGATGGCCCGAACTGCGCGCGCGAGCCGGCATCCGTCCCCTCGTTTAGCAGAGTTGTGGGCCCGCTTCACGTAGAGAATGGCGGCGAGTGGCCCCGCTGCCGTCGCCAACTGCGCCATCCCTGCGCCCCTCCCCCCCCCGCCCTTCCCGCCCCCCCTCCCGCCCCCCCCCCCGCGCGGAGGGTCTGCACCTCTCTCTCTCTCCTCTCTTTCAGAGCCATCCAGAAGAGAGGGGGGGGGGGGGGGGGAGAGAGAGAGAGAGAGAGAGAGAGAGAGAGAGAGAGAGAGAGAGAGAGAGAGAGAGAGAGAGAGAGAGAGAGAGAGAGAGAGAGAGAGGAGAGAGAGAGAGAGAGAGAGAGAGAGAGAGAGAGAGAGAGAGAGAGAGAGAGAGAGAGAGAGAGAGAGAGAGATGTGGAAGAGGAAGCTTTCCCCCCCCCCCCCTCCCGCCCGCCCCCCCTTCCCCCTCTCTCCCCCTTCCCCCGCGCGGCGCTCCCGGCGGCCCCCCCGCGGCGCCTCTCTCCGCGCGCGCGCCAGGGCTCTGCCGAGGGACCGCCGCGCCCCCTCCCTCCCAAGGAAGAGAAGAGGGGACTGGAGGGGGGAGGGGGAAGACGGAGAGGGGAGGCGAGACCGAGAGAAACTCGCAGAGAGCGTGAGAAAAGGGGAGAGGGAGGGGGAGAGAGAGAGAAGGGCGCTAGCGGCGTTAGGAGAGGATAGGGATCCGGGGGGGGGGTGTGGAGAGGTAGGGGATAAACGAAGAAACAGGGGGCGATAGAGAGATGTGAGCCGAAGGCGACCCAGGGGGCGGCAAGGGCGGCCAGGGGGGCGTCTTTTCTTCCATAACAACCCCTGAGAGAGAGAGAGAAGAGAGAGAGAGACTTCCTCTCCTCCCCCCCCTCCCCTGTTCCCCTCCCTCCCGTTCTTCCTCTAGTCCGCTTACACCCACGATGCCATTCGTCCCCACCTTTGGTGCACGCTTCCACGAGATGGTCTCCGCCGGCTACGACTGCATCGGCTGGTCTGCCGATGGCTCCAAGGTCTGGGTCACCAACCCGGAGCGGCTCGCCAGGGACGTCATCCCAAAGTACTTTGGGCACTCGTCGTACGCCTCGCTCACGCGCTCTCTCCATGCGCACTCTTTCAACAAAATCTCCTCCACCGACTGGATGCATCCCGCCTTCACTCGCGATGAGCCTGAGAAGGCCAAGACCATCACGCGCAAGCGGCCTCGCTCCAAGGAGGCGCCACCCGCTGTTTCTGCTGCCATCACTGCCAACGCAGATCCCCTCTTCCCGCCGCTCCGCGCCACGTCGACCGAGCTCAGTGACGAAACGCATAGCAGCGACGCGCCTTTGACGAAGGTTGCGCGCTACGCCCCTGGCGAGACACCCAGCCCAGAGGTGGCGGCGCGGCTCGCTGCGTTAGCGGAGCAGATTCGTGCGGAGAAGAAGGCGGCCATCGCGCTCCAGCATACGCTCGATCGGCTCGAGGCCCACTCCACACGTGCCCGGCGCGAGGAGCTACAGCTGCGGCTGGTCGTGGTGCACCTCGCTTCTGTTCTCGCTAATGCTGCTGCCGGTGCAGCGCCGATCACAGCTGCAACCCAGGCTGCAGCCACACTGCTGGCGCGGGGTCAGCTGCCATCGCCAGACGCTGGGGCCGACGGCGAGATGGGCTGCACGACAGCCGAGCTGTTGAGTTTGTGCGACTTGAACGAGGGGTGCAGCGACAAGTGCCTCGCCGACCACTTCGCCGAGGGAGCATCCCTCGTGTCTCTCACTGCGTGAGCATCGTTCTAGAGTACTGAAGCTTGTAGGCCTCTGAGCTGAGGGAGCGGCAGTCCTCGCGCTCGCCTGTGTCAGGCAGGGCAAGCCTGCCCACGCTCCTCCTCGATGGCGCCCTGCCGTCTACGCCTTCTCAGAATTCAGACGCTCGGTCGAAATAGCCGATGTTTGCTGCCTCTTAGGCAAGTGTAGGTGGCCGCTTTTGCGACTCCCTCCGATTATGACATTCTCGAGTCGGATCAATGCTTCCGCCAGCACCCCGACGAAATTCCCGTTCATAGACCTCGCGCGCGCGCGCGACGGATCACCCGAGTCTTCGCTCACATGTTTCGTGGAGATACTTTGGAGTGCTAGACGCCTCGCGTTCCCTCATACGCGATTTGTGCAACTTGAGCGATGATGATGATGTGCATGTCTCTTCATTCCTACCCAAAAGATGGGCTGGAGGAGGCGTCTCACGAGATTGCCTCTCTGCTATGTCGTTGCATGTTTTGCTTCTGCTTGTTTTTGCGCTGTTGTCCACAACATCATCCTTCTGTGCTATCCTGTCTAGAACAAAATCATGCTCGCTAGAATTCATCACTTCCTGTTTCTTGCCTCACCAATGTTCCCAGTTAATTTCAAGACAGTCGTTCGTTTTGAATTTTTCATCTATTTCACGTGTCTCGCGCTCGCCATTCGCAACATGCAACCCAGACTTAGTTACTAGCGCTAGTAAACAGCGAACTTTGAACTTTTCGAGTCGCACGACATCAAGAATCAGGAAAATGTGGTATCCCATCCATCTACCACCACCTATAGCTACTAGCTATGGAAAGGCAAAGCGACACATGAAACCCTAGACATCGGATGACGACGTCGAAGAAGCATGGTGCAACGCCAAAAAAGCGGTGGCCATCTACATACT
Source organism: Isochrysis galbana (assembly GCA_018136815.1). NCBI lineage: Eukaryota > Haptophyta > Isochrysidales > Isochrysidaceae > Isochrysis > Isochrysis galbana. The sequence continues at coordinate 1,182,566 of CM030945.1, read as the reverse complement.
ATCTAGCTACTATGGGCGGCTCGCCAAGATGAGGAACAACAGGCAGTAGCGAGAGCGCTCGACGAACTTGCACTCATCGGGATAACACTGAACACTGAACAATGGCGAACTCGACACTCAACGCCCGGAGGCTAGACAGAATGAGAGAACTGAACGAAGAGATCAGCGAGATCAGGAAAAAATCCAAGCCTACAAACAAAGAAAGTTTCGATTCCCTTAAACATGAAGAGAGAACGAGAGGGTGCAACCTCAGGGTTGGTTGTTTTTTCGGCAACTTCCCCTACGTGAACGGTATAAGTTCTACTTGCAGGACCCCCTCATAAAAGTACAAAAGTGCAGGTTTCAGATGGTAATCTGACGAGCCAGCACCGCATGTATGTGCGCAGCAGCTGAAAGAAGTGCTGGAAGCGAGCCCAAGTTAGAACTGGGCGTGCGTGTTCGCTTTATCGTCGATTGAAGGGGCGCTCAGGTGCGGGGTTTGCCTACTGAGAGAGCGTCGTCAGGCTTGCCGAATTTTACCATGCCTCTCGACCAGTAGTATGCTGCTATTAAGAGTATATATGTGAGTGAGAAAAAGTGCCGGAATCATGGCAAACACGCCAAGGCCGAATGCCACATGCAGTGCGATTAAGCTGATGGGCACGGCAAAAAGGAGG
>CM030945.1:1170972-1181810 GCA_018136815.1 Isochrysis galbana | reverse complement strand
AATACGGTTAAGTTGCTAAATTTCTCCCACTTGTCGCCTTCAAGCGAGTATACTGGCATGCCTGCCTCCTACCTCCTACTATTGTACTACCTCCGTTCCAAAACTGAGATGTGAGAGAGCCTTTCTTTGGGAAGCGAGGGCGGCGCCTAGAGAAGAGGAGGCACTAGATGGAAGGCCGGGGTGTGGGGAGGGTACATGCTGGCTTAACAAGGTGCTTTCGTTGAGGATGTTATCGAAAATCTAAAGAGCCCCACAACGTGTCGAAAATAAGGCTAGTAACCGGATAGCTGGGTATCTAGATACCCAGCTACTCACCACCCATTTCCACTACCCACCTCCATGCGGGTAGGGGCGTCTCTCCTACCCACTGGGTCTGGGTAGTGAAACGTCACTATTCAGGATACTCATGGGAGTAGGGCGGCGGAGCCGCCTTCTAATAGCAGTGCGTGCGCGCTACCGCGCGCCGCGCGCGTGCCGCAACAGCCGCCTGTGTCGCGTTTTTGGCTCTATCGGGCGCATGCTGTAGTAGCAATAGCTTCCTAGCTACACTGTGTACTGTGTGTTGTGCCTCTGAACAAATGTATTGGATATACATAGAGTAATATACATGATCAACACACGCACTGCACACGCATGTGCGCACGCAGCACGCACACAGCACACAGCGGCACAAGTGCAAACAAAGATGCCTCGCGCGACAAAGGAGAACACAAACACACACACTCTGACTCTGCTCACGGGGACACTCATGGGCAATTATGTGCCGCGAGCAAGGCGTGCTCTAGAGTGTCATCACGTTGACCGCGTCATGATTCTCAGATCGAAAAATAGAACACCTCTATCTAGCTCAAGCTACAAGCATGTGGTGGATTGGGAATTGTGGAGCAAATCCAAAAAGCAAAAAGCTTAATTAAAGCTTGGAGATTGGGCTTGAATAGGCCTGTTGGAGACGTATTGGGGTATTGATTATATGGTGTATGGTGTAATTATATGGTGCAAATATGTGGGGGCGTGGACGTCCTAGCAGCCTAGCCGGGTATCTGGATACCTAGAATACCCACGATGCTTTTTCCACTACCACTATCTAACCAGATAGGGGGTGGTCACTACCACTATCTAACCAGTTAGGCTTGGGTGAACTACCCACAATATCCGGTTAGGCCCAAATCAAAGTGGTTACTAGCCTTAGTCGAAAACGGGCACTCTATTTACTGTCAGAAGCAACGTCACGACGATGCGGCAAGGCGCAAGGCGTAATGAACATGTTGATCTCTCATCGAACAAGTTGGTTTTAACCACCGAACAAGTTAGCTCCACTCACCGAACAAGTTGGTTCCCGCCTGAACAAGTCGTGAACAAGTTGGTTCCACCCTCAACAAGTTAATTCCAGGTAAAAATAAAACTCAACTCCTTCGATTTTCGAGACGAAAATCGGCGAACCCGAACTTGAGCCCAGGGAGAATCCGAATCAACTCGCCTGGAGCGACCACGACGAACCTAGAAGACGGTAGATAACGAAGAAGGCTCGTATTCAGGCCGAAACATTCTTGCCAAAGAGCCTGGATACAACACTCTAGCGTTAGCGTAGATTGGTACTACTAGTTGGATGAACCTAACGCATCTTAGGGATTGAGGATAGACGAGCTAGAGCGTAGCTAGCAGCCAAGCAGCAAGCAGCCGACCGACGGAGGCTACTACGTATGTATATGTATGCTGAAATATCGATGTTGATGGAGGGGGGGGAGGCGACGATTCTAACAGTAAAAGGAGTCATAGTAGTAGATCAGCCCCTTTAAGATTAGTCTAGCAGCCGACAACTAATATCAGTGATTTGGCAGTTTGGAGCTATTACTCTTACTGAGAGCTCATAACAGTACTCTTACCCCATCTCCATCTAAGCCCAAAATATATGTTAATAAGACCCGTATGTTTATGTATGTAGAAACCGGCGTGCTATTGTTCGGAGAGCTCCGCGGGAACGGGAACGGGGAACGTTGCCAGCGGAGTTTTGTTTTTGGTGACGACACACCCAAACTTGTGGCTTACTTGCTTGTAGTAGTAGTAGGCTACAGTAGACAGTAGGGGGGGGGAGCTGAACTTGTAAGACGAGGGCCACGGCCCCCAAACTTACAGCCCACTTTCAGAGCGGGCCCAAACTTTTGAGGGGCTCAACAACCTGTCAGAGCAAGGCTCATCTCACTCTTGGAGATGGCCTGCGAGGGCGCGCCGGCAGCTAGCGCGGAATGCGGTTCTTGCGGGGAGCTCATGGAGCTTTCCTCGGGGGTGACTACGGGCATGGTGATCGACGCACGACGCACGACGCACGGAGGGCGCGGAAGTGTGGAAGGAGGCTTGTGGGAGGTGGTGGCAGGCGACTGGGGGTGGCTCAGGCGCGTGCTTGGCTGGTATTGAGTCGTTGACTCGGGGTATAGACTCGGGAACTCGGGGGGACTCGCTTGGGAACACGGTGGGACTCGACGAAGCTGCTACAAAAACACTCACAAGAAACCCAAACCCCAACGACCTTGGGCTCAGAAAACTAACGTAAACACTCCGGAATCATACGATAAACAAACCCTCCCCGTGCGACAAAGGCTGAGGTCGCGATCGCTCGTCATGCGCGAAGAAATACGGAAAGAGAGCGCAAAACTACGCAAACGAAGGGTTCAAACTATCGTTAAAGTGAAAACTCGTCCGCTGAAGCCAACGCGGAGGGTCGAGGAGAGGTCCAAACTCGCGCGGGGGGGAAGAAGGCGATGTGCAGAGAGACCTTCTAGACAAGCGACGAGCAAGGGGCGACGAAACAAGACGCGAGACGCGGGGCGCGTGCCATTCGTTCTTCCTTTCTTTCACCGAAAACGCGGCGAAACTAACGTTAAACATCGGTACCCCCTCCGCGAGAATCGCGAAGAAGAACGGACGAGATGGAGGCAATCATCGAAGGAATCGCGAGAGGAATCGAAGCGAGGGGGGGGAACAGCGCGCGCGGGGGGGGGAACGAACGACGGCCGGAGGAAACGAACCGCGCGCGGAGGAGAAGAACCTCGCGCGGGGGGGGGGAATAATATAACGGCCGGAGGCGACGGATGGCACGCCGAGAGGAAGAACCTGCCGCGGGGGGCGAGGGACCGAGGGCACGGCGGGGCAGCGTGGGAGGGCGCGAGGGTGATCTCGGAGCGAGATCGCGTCCTTTCCCTCGCGGAGCGCAGAGAGACCCCCACGGAACATCCTGGGACCGGAGAATGTTTTGGACGAAACTTCCCTCCGTCGGCCGAGGAGAGGAGGACGGAGAGAGAGAGAGAGAGAGTCTCGCAGAGCAACTGCGGAACGAGAAGTCGAAGTCATGCCGGTTTATTACCTTAAACGAGCCAACAATTATAGTAACAGCAAAAACAAAATTCGAATCGCAAATTTCGAGACCAAAATCTGCAAACCTGGACTTGAGACCATGGGGAATCCGAATCTGTGTGTCTTGTGCGTCAGTGGCAACACGGGGAACTGTTCAATTGTAATTGTGAGCGCGTACCTTACACGAATATTCATGCCTACAGCCTTCAGATGGGCAGGAATACAACACCCCCCGACTTAAATCGAGACGTCTCCCGATGTCGAGCCAAGAGAGTTCATTTAACCATACGAGACGAGAGACTTAGAAGAGGAGGATTAACCCATGGATCCAAAGCGAGCACAAAATCGGCAGCTTAGCGCGGCGGCCCCCGATTTCGTACGCCACGTCCTACCACGTTCTCCCTTTTACAGGAGTTTTGCTCGGGCAGTTGCGCTGGGTCAGGCGCTGACGCGACGCTAATCATCCACTTCCGGTCGACTTAGCACTTAGCGCTACGAACGTGAACGAGAACGGGTACGACTTGAAGGCAGATCAGGAGGAATACGATTTGACTCTTGAACTCGACGTGGAACTTGATTAGACTGGGGACTTGAACTTGGACTTGAAGAGGAGTCTACAGCGGAGTGAGCTTGGGGTTGAACCGGACGGCGGTCGAAAGTGGTGTCGTACGACTCAACTAGATCAGCACAACGCCGAAGCAACTCAATTCGAGACTCCCAAGTAGCTTCAGAACGAGGATAGCCGCGCCATTTGACGAGATACTTGAATGAAACTCCATCGCCCTTGCGATCGAGTAACTCTTCGACCAAATACTCATCTCCAGCGAGCGGAGACGAATCGGTGACGGTAAAGTACGGACGAAGATTGGAAATGTGAACTTCATCCTTGACTTGACGATTTTCGAGATCGCGTAGACGGTATCGAGTGGCCGAGATGGCTTCTTCTACTCGGTAAGGACCGGAGTAGAGGTATTGAAGTTTGTTGGCGTGGCCAGGGATTCGACGACAAACTCTGTCTCCTTGTTTGAAGGTAACACCGAGTTTAGACTTTTGAGAGGCGGAGCGCATCGATTCACGTTGGGCTTCTTGAGTACTTTCGAGGGCGGAACGCCAAGACTCGAGAAGCTTCTTATTGAGCTCGGTGGCGTAAGTGACGGCATCGGACGGAGGCCTAGATGGAAGCAACTCAAGAACAGGAGCAGGGTCAGCAAGTTGAGCTGGAAGACGAATCTCCCGACCAAACAAGATAGCCGCGGGTGACTTGGGTACGACGCGACCGGCGGTCGCTCGCATAGACATGAGAAGAAACGGAAGGTGATCGACCCAATGGGCGCCGCCTTCATTGGAGACTCGAGTCATCGTGAGGAGAGTTTGTTGAGCTCTTTCTACTAGCCCTACGCCTTCGTGGCGATAGGCTTCAGTAGTGCTCAAGTCCGTGCCGGTCGCTTTGAGAATTAGGTCCACTAATCGAGAGCAAAGATTCGAGCCGGCGTCGGTTCGAAGTTGGCGAGGGACTCCATAACGAGATACGATGAGACGCATGAAGACGTCTAGACATTTCGAGGACGAGGGGTTACCGTTGCAAGGCTCAGCTTCAATCCAACGAGAGAGAGAATCGACGAAAACAATCAGCTTGTCAAAACCGGAGCGGCCGGATACGAAATCGTGAGTGGGCGCCATCGAAAGAATATCGCAATAGACGACGTCGAAAGGATAAGATCCGATGGAAAGACCGGATGGATGGGCGAGCGGTCGCGGTAACGGTTTGCCAAGAGTGCATTCGTGGCACTCTCGAACGTATTCCGATACAGAGGCGGACATGCCAGGCCAGTACACTCGAGTACGAAGTAGGGTAGACGTCCTTGTCGCACCTGGGTGACCAAGGTGGTCATGGTAGGCGCGGAGGTACGTGTCACGAAGGGACTCCGGAATGTACAAACGAAGAGGAGCCTCTTCCGCTTCTGAGGAGCGGTAGTAGAGTAGGCCATCGCGAAGGAGGAATCGGGAACTTTTCTTCGACGACGAGCTAGAGTCAATCGAAGAGGAAGCTTTCGGAAGGATCGACTCGACTTCAGAAAGGATCGAGCTGGCGAGATCGTCGGTAGAGAGCGCTTGACGTAATTCGTCGGCATGAGGCACGCCCACATCGAGATACGAGGAGGTAATCGACTCCGAAGATTCCGATGCTTGACGAGCGAGCCTATCGCTTGCTTGTTGGCGGCGAGCGGTGAGGGTGGATGAAGTAACCGCGGCGGCGACTATGTCGTGAATTTCAGAAGAATCGAAAGAATGGGCGTCACTCTCCTCGAGATGGAGAGGATCGTGATCAGGCTCGAGAGCAACTAAGCGGGATAAGCCGTCGGCGTCCCAGTGAGTGACTCCAGGTTTGTGCACGACGTCGAATCTATATTCGGCTAGCTTTAGGACCCATCGCATGAGGCGCGAGGCTGGACCACCGGTGACTTGATCTTTCATCGTGTGAAGCCAGCGCAAAGCTGAATGGTCTACGACGAGGGTGAAGTGGCGACCCCAAAGATAAGGCCTCCAATTTCGGATCGATTCTAGCGCTGCTAGAAGTTCGATTTCAGTGACTGTCCAATGGCGCTCAGCCGGACTCAAGCTACGACCGTAGTATGCAACAACGCGCTCTCTCCCTTCGTCGTCTTTTTGGGCGAGGACGCCGGCGATGCCGAGCTTGCTAGCACCGTCGGTTTTAACGAGGAAAGGACGGTCGTCTCGAGGAGGTGCAAGTACGGGTTCTTCACAGATAGCTTGCTTGAGATCTTCGATAGCCTGTCGACAGGCTTCTGTTTGCGACTCGACCGGGACGTCGCACCCTTTCCGCGTGAGAGCGGTTAACGGCGCCGCACGGATCGCAAAACGACGGATGAAACGGCGGTAGTAGGAGCACAATCCAAGGAACGAACGGACGGCTTCGATCGAGTTGATTTGGGTTGGGTCGATTTTCGAGACAGCTTCCACTTTCTTGGGATCCATCCGAAGACCTTCACGCGAAACAACGTGGCCGAGATATTCAGCCGAGGTGGCAAAGAAAACGCATTTCGACATCTTGCAAGTGAGGCCCGCCCAGATGAGACGTTCCAAGACAAGATCAAGACGGTGTAACATTTGTTGGAATGACGACTCTTCCCTGGCCTGCAGCGAGTCACCTACACCTGTCGACCAGGCGCCGACATCATCCAAGTATGGCATACAAATCTCCCATGCCAGCCCACCGAGAACGGCGTCCATGAGGCGGCACATATACGAGGGACCGGATTGAACACCGAAAGGCAAGTAATTGAACTCGTACTTGCCGCGATGAGTAGTGAACGCGGTGATATGTTTATCGGATTCTTTGATCGGTATACCCCAGAAACCAGATGCCAGGTCCAGGGTGCAAAGGAATAGAGAATCGAGGTTGCCTTGACCGGACGACAATCGGTCGATGGCTTCTACCGTGAGGGGAAGAGGGCTGTCCTCTAGACGAAGCTTGGAGTTGACGTCGCGATAATCTACGCAGAAACGTACGGAGCCATCCTTCTTAGTGACTAACACGACTCGAGAGGCCCACGACGAATTTGATTTCCTAATGATGCCCGCGGACTCCATCTTGCAAACTTCGTCCTCTATGATCTTCTCACCCTCTCGTCCAACTCTAGACGGTGCGTGACGGTGAGCTTCGGCTCCGGGGTTGAGCGGTAGCTCTACCTCCATCACGTGAGTGTGATTCGGGTTAGTCGGGTCAATTGCGAAAGCAGCGATACGTCGGGCCAGTAGACGACGAACTTGTTCACGTTGGGGCATCGAGAGACGGCCCTCGGGGTCGATCTTGGCTGCCTCGAGGAGCTTGCGTTGGTCCTCGTTGAGCGACTCAATCACATCCGGCGAGTTATTGTCACCGACGCGGTGATAAGTTCCAGCGTGAATCTTGAATCGAACCTGTAGCGAAGCTACAGGATGGAACGACGGAAGGTGTAGTGGTTTGGGGTCAGTATTGGCCACCGTAACCGCGATGGTGTGGTCGGATTTCGGCCTCTCTACTTGAGGGATGACGAGCGGAGAGCTGTCAATAGTCTCGCGTGTAGGGAGCCGGTCCACGAGCATGGCGCAGTCTTCGTGTTCTCGAAGAGCTAGCGGAATTCGGACGTGAAACGTCGCCCGATGATAGGCCGGGATCGTGATAGGTTCATGGGTATATAGGAGGTACTCGGAGCCACAAGACGCCGGCGCTTTGGCGGCAAACTCATCGGCCGTGTTGAAGAGCGGCTCGGAGACTAGCTGGTTGTCGTTTTCGGCGGCTTGCGGCCCTCGGAAGAAGTCAGTCGTGATTGGGTTCGCGGAGGTCGGACAGACCTGTGCACAAGTCATGCTGACAGGGACCACCGCTATCGGTGACGTCGAGACGCGAAAGATCGGCGGAGCGTCGGGGCTTGGACTGCCATTAACCTCAAGAGGAGCCACCGTGGATGGGGCACCGAGGGTGATAGAGCCGTCCGCGCTGTCGGAGGCGAGCTGAATCGAAGCGGCGTGCGTAGCTAAGAAGTCGTTCCCGAGCAGTAGCATCGGGTTGCCTTCAATCACCATGAACGTATGACGAAAGAGAAATCCACCGACGGAGAAAACGATTCGAGCCTTGCCTCGCGTGATAAGAGGTAGGCCGTCTGGGCCATGGAGCGGTGTCACTACGGCTTGCGGCAGCCGCTCGACGCATGCGTCGTTGGGTAGGCTGGACAAGAGGGAAGTGGTCACGACCGACGGGCCAGCTCCGGTGTCAGCGAGTGTGCTGTTGACCGTGAGGGCGGAGTCGGCTAAGATTACTCCTTCTTTGCCGGCAGCCTCGCCGGAGCGGCAGACCATTAGATCTCGAACATATAGACAATGCCTTGGGTAGGCAGATGGTAGGGTATCCACGACGCTCTCCGGCCGGTGCGCGGTCACGTGTGCAATGGTGTCGGACAGGGACGGGGTTGGTCGCCAGCGTCGTTGCTCGGGTGAATTCGTCGTCAAACTGGTCGTCGTCTCTTCGGGTACTCCGACTGCCGCTATCGTGGCAGAGGGCCTAGAGGGGTCGTCCTCGTTGGTAGCGGTACAGGGTGATAGCTTGGGACTAGTGTAGCCCAGGCCTCTCTTGTCGGTGGGGTGCCTCGGGTGGTCGGACATCTTTTCCCAATCTTTCTCGAGACGGGCTTGGGCTTCTGTCTTGGGTCTTCGAACTAATGAGGCTAGCTCTTCGGCGCGGATGCCTTTGGCTTCCACGAACTCGATCGGCGCTCGGACGGCAGCGGCGAGGTCGGATTCCTCGTCGGCGTTTCGTCCGGCTAGAGCTTGCGCTCTTATTTCGTCAGCGGTTTCGAGCGTGACGTTGGACCATTTCTGGTCCCCGTTCACTCCGAATGATTGCCATTGTTGGCGCCGCTTCCGGAGAGTCGTCGGCGTCGTCGGACGCGGCGAGCTCGCGCGTGCCGGAGGCGGGGCGGTCCATGGAGAGAATGGGTCGTGGAGTGTAGACTCGGAGGCGTGGAGTGGCGTGTCGTTGTCGTGGTTATCGTGGGTTTCTTTTTGGTCTTCGTGGTTGTCTGACTCGGAGTAGCTGGACGGGAAACAACGGGGTCGGAAGAAACTTCACTCGTTTCCCTCCCCCTCTCATAACGATGAAGAGCCGACCACGGCTCGTAGGCGGTAGCCTCGGTCGAGCTAAGTGAAGGCCGGTCCAATAGGCTGCACCGCGCGCAAGCGAGTAGCTCTAACGCGGACAATTTCTTCGTCGACGTCTGGTCTCGCTGTTGGCTCAAATGTCGAAGAAGAACCGGCATCCAATGGATCGCCATCGCTCCAGCTACACCGACGTAGGTGCGGCTGCGAAGAGCGCCACGGTGCGGTGAAGGAGAGAGGTTAGCCATGGCCGACTCACGGCCATCCACGACGCAAGTTGGCTGGAGGGGCGGCAGCCCTTTGGTGAGGTACAACCCGGTGGCTTTCTGGTGTCCAGTGCCGTGCTCCCAGGGTTGGACGAATTGGGTCGGGGTCAACCCCCCGACTAAACGGCGAGCTTCCGCATGCATCCGAGGGTTCTCGACCGCTACAAACGGAGCAGTGGCGGAGGCCATTGACTTGAAGACGCGAGCGGCCGACTCAAGAGCGGCACGACGTCCGGGTTCTTGGGAGAGCCATTGACTGCTGACAGCGGAGAGGTACGTGCAGGGCGGGTGGGCGATGACTAGGTCCCAACCTAGGTTTTGGACATGAAGCGCGTCGCCTTGGAAGTGGGGCACGTAATCGATCTCGGAAGGATACAAATCGCACGTAGCTACATCAGCACCGGCGAGTAGGAACATGGAGGAGACGACGCCGCTCGTCTCGCCAACGACGAGAACGCGTGGTGCGTGACAGCCAGACGTCAGCCCGTCTTGGACTCGTTGATTCATCTTCGTGAGCTCAGCGCAAAGCTCATCGAAGTGCTTGGGTAGCGCGGCGGCAGGCGAGGCTAGGGTGCCATTGCGAGGCCGGCGAAGCTCTTGGGCTGCCTCCGTGAGGTGCCGAGGTAATACCACCGCAGAGCCGCTCGCTCGTGCACGAAGAGAGGCGAGAGCGTGGAGAGCGGGTGACGGGGTATCATCACGGGTGCCGACATCGGAGTTGTTTTGAGAGGAATCGAAGGACTGGATCGCGGACGCATTGATCGCTGCCACGCGCATGATGGTGGTGGCAGTGGTATCGAGAGGCAGGCAGTGCTCGGAGGCGGCGACCGGTGGCCGCAGCGACGTAGGACGAATGGAAGAAGACTCGGATATCGACGACGTAGAGACGGGCTCGGAGGACGGGATTGACGAAGAAACTCGGAGAAGTGGGGTGTCGGACGGCGCGACGGACGCCGCGGCCGCGAGACCACCGGTGAGAGACATGAAGGACATGGCTCAGGGACTCGGTTGGGCTGGCTCAATGGGCGTAGAAGCTCGGTTTGGGAGGCCGCCGTTCCTCGACGTGCAGAGGAGTTGTGGTCACTCTCCATGGTCACGTCGGAAGAGGAGACGTCGTTGCATTCTGTCGTCGGCGGGGTCGGCGCCGGCGAAAGAAGGGACGTGGCTGTCGTAGAAGCCGGCTGCGGGGAAGGCTGGGGCCAGGGTGGTGGCTCTGCGGCAGCGGCTGGCGTGGGTAGTGGCCGAAGAGGTTCTGCAATGCGAAGCATTCTTCGGAGGACTTGGCTCGGGCTAGCGGGTGGATGGACCGCTGAAATTACGGTGGATTCAGACTCGAATTCGGAAGACTCGGCGACTTGAGAGGGGCTAGGAGACGGCTGTTCAAGCTCCTCCAGGGGCTCTCGGTTGATGCGGTGGCGTGGGAACGCCGGTGGTCGACCGCGGACTCCGCGGTGACGTTAATTTGTACTCGGACTCGGACTCGTCGTTTCTGGCGTGCTGGACGCCAATAACAGGGCTAACTTTCGAAATGGGAACGGACGGGCGCCCAAAGGTGAAGCCCCTGGCGTC